>JAULJZ010149707.1:0-10259 GCA_032270985.1 Heliamphora pulchella | reverse complement strand
AATATACCATTTTTGAAATATTATTTGATTTAACATAGGAAAATTAGTGTCATTTAATTGGAGATTTGAATTGTTTGATTCTTCAATTATAATTCCTTTATTTTTATTATTTTTTGTGTTTTTAGGTTTTACATTACTTGATTGTGATTCAGTAGTAAAATTCATTGGTTCTCTTTTCTCTTTATCAACTTTTAATTAGTTAATTCTTTGTTGCAAATTTTTAACTTCTTGTTTTAATTGATTGAGTTCCTGATACATATCAAATATAGTCGGTATTTGCTTAGGTTGTTGTTCTAGTCTTTAAAACATTTTTAAAATCAACCTTTTGATTAAATTTTTGTAAGATAAGACTTTTTTCAATATGATCTATCATTACATCTAAATATTGTAAAATTATTTTAGATTTTAATTCTTGATCAACTATTTGATTTAGCATATCAAGAATATCTTGTTCTAGTTTAGAAAGAACATTGATTGATAAATCATTCATATTAAGGATTGCTTGATAGTAATTTTGTTGGTTTTGACATTTATTGCAACATTGATTATTTTTTAATTTATCTTCAGAATCATTTGAAGATGTTATAATATCTTGGTTTAATTCTTCCAATTCTAGAGAATACGTAGAATTGTCAAAATCATATTCGTATTTCGATTGGGATTGAGAATCTTCATTATCACTTGGAGGATGAGAATTTAATAATAAATTACATAATTAGGTTCTTAATTCCTCGGAACAATTATGTTTATTAATTTTTTGTTTAGTGTAACATTTGTTTGCAAAATGACCTAGTTCCCACATTTCCAACATGTATTATTATTTTTACTTATACTTGTGTGGTTTGTAGACCTATGGTTTTTATTACTAATCATTTTTGATTGAGATTGTTGTTTATATTTATTGCGATATGAATATGTTTTGTATGTTCTGTTATATTTTTTATATCTTGGTTAAATTTGTATTTATTATATTTATATGACTTTCTTTTCTTTTTGCTTTTATGTTCATTGGTTGGAGATTTTATTGTATTTTATTCAAATTGATAACAAAATTGTCCTAATTCTGTTTTACCTAATCTTTTTTCTTTCTTTAATTAATTTTTTAATTTGATATTGTTGCAAAGGACTAATCCTTCTGCACAAATTTTAGAGATTAATTCACCATATGTATATTTATTATAGGTAATTAGACCTTGATTTTTATTTCTTATTCTTGTTTTAACATTTTCGGCAAATAATGTTGGAAGTCCTGCTAGAAAGCGTTCCTTTCAGAAATCTTGGTTAGCATCGTGTCTTTGATATAATTTAGATAAAAAGACATCTTTATACCACCTAAAATGAGTTAATGTAAGACATCTTAAATTGATTAATAATTTTTTGCCTCTTTCGAGAACAATTTGGGTGTTAACCACAAAATGTTGAATTATAGATGTTATTATGGTAGTAATTATATCACTTATTGGTAAACCATTTTCTTAAATAATTAATCCATGTTCATTACGTTTGACTGATGATAAAATGTTTATTTTTTGTTCATCGGATAAATAATTATCCCACAAACCTTTGAGTTGGCCGAAAAATCCTGCAATAAGCATTTCTCATATATTGGCATCATTATTAGATGTATTTTGAGCTAAAGCTGCATTTCCTGCCATCATCATATGTTGACCCATTTCAATTATTTGATAATCTGTTTTTCCATCTAGATTCCATTCCATTAAGTTACTGCCATTAAATATCATTGAATATGATTTTTCTTCAAATTGTAAATCTATTGGTGTAGGCCTTGGATAATAATTTTTTGTGGCTGGTTTTGGTGTAATATATGTTTGTTGAATTTGAGTAGGAGTTTCTAAAAATTGTTCGTACAATTGTTTTAATTCTTGTTCATCATTGTGTATCATATGTACTGATTTTTTATCTTCTTCATGTGATTCAGTTTCTTTACCAGTGTGTTTTTTAGAAGAAGGAGGGGATGTAGAAGTTTGTGTTTGTTGTAATAATTTTTGTAATTGGGTAATAAATTCTTGTGACATATTTTGTAATTTATATGTAGGTTTGGGTAGAGGAGTAATAATAGATGGGACTGATGCTATTGAAGTATTAGTTTCTGGTGTCTCACATCTAATGTCTATATTCTTTACAACTTTATAAATAGCATCTAGTATAGTATTTAATTGATTGGTTATTTGTGAGACCCTGACCCGTTCTATTTTTAGAAATGATTAAGTGTTGATGGAGTAACCATTGAAAATTTGAGTTTGGTGATATTTTGAGTTTGGATACACACCAAAGATATGTTAAAGGAAGAATATGGGGCTTTAATGGATGTTCGGACAAAAATATGTGAAAAGTGTGTGAAGGACATACCTTCACTAAATTGGTCATAATGTTTTGTATAAAATGAATCCTGGTATGAGGTTTGAACCATTAGAAAGTAGACTTTCGGGGCTTCAATTTGAGCATAAGAATGACCTTATTTTTCAGATGAAGGAGATATGCACGTTCAAAGTTGGACCAACAACGCAGTCGCGATAGACCAATCGATCGGTCTCGCGATGGATCGATCGGTCTGTGACAGGTAGAGGCTATAAATTTCGGTTTTTGGATTAGATTCCTCATTTTCTATTCCCTCCTCTCTTTCTAAAGTTGAGGGATGACCTAGGATTTAGGTTTTGGAAGCTCCTTGGAGCTTTCCATGTTCGTGGGGGTCAAGATCTTGCCATTTCCACGAACAAGTTGCCATTGGAGAGCACGGATATGCATTTGGTAGCACTCTTGAAGTTGCACGTGTTGGGTTTAAACGAGGTGGAGCTCACATAGGGTTCGATTCTTGATGGTGGATCTTCTATAAGGTAAGATCTAGACTAACTTTTTTGGTTTGTGGTGATTTCTGTTGATATTTTATTATTAGAGTAAACCCTAGTATGAGATATATACATAGTTGAGATTTGAGTTGGGCTATGGGAAACTTTGATTGCATGAATCTTATGTTAAGTTTTAAGGATGTATTAAGTCTGTGAGAAACGAACAAGAATTGGGAGTTTGGGTTGCATTACCTTAACGAGTATTGTGAGGAATTGAGATTTTGAGTTATTAATTGGAAAGAATAATTTGCATACAAACAAACTCATGTTAGTATTTTAGTGAAAATTAAAGATTGTAGAGTCACTTCATAAAACATGGACTTTGGAGAAAAGTTGGGTCTTTTTGAGAAATAGTTAATTATGATTTTTTTAGGGAATGTGGTATGAAAAGGGGGTTTTTTGCTTGTTTTTGATTTACATAAATTTTTTTAAGCCCCGAGGGAGATTTGAATTGACTTTGTTTTCTTTCAAAAAAATATAATTCTTGGTTTTAAAGGTGTTAAAAAGTAAGAAAATTCTTTTATGTATCAAAAATTTGGTTTTTAGCTTGCAAAAGAACTTGGAGCTCGACCGATCGACAGACCGATCGATCGGTCTATCGAGCGGTCTTTTGATGCTCTCGGTACTTTGTGCAGGCAAGAGACCGATCGATCGGTCTCTTCACCGATCAATCGGTCTGATTATGTTCAAAACTATTTTGGTATTTTGTTTAAAGGATTGGCTCTTGAGGACTTTAAATCAAGTTTTTGGGTTACTCTTTTACATTGGTTAAACCCTCGGTTGGGCACAATTTGAAAGGTTCTAAACTCGTTTAGTTTCTTTGAATCTGATCAATTAAAATAAGTATTGGTAAGTTGTCGCTTACAAGTGGATCTATGAGGATTATGGTTGATACGATGATAACTTAAAATCCCAAGCTTTAAAAAGGGAAAATGGGTCTCAACTTAATTGTATACATATATGATGGATGCATCCCTTTTTCATTAAACAATACTATTACTTTTGAATTGATTTTGTGTTATTACTCTATGAGATGGGTTAATGAAATATGACATGTGGGAAGTTGTATATTGATATTATGATGCACATAATAAGAAAAGGAACTTGAATGCTACAGCAAAATTTGATGAGAAAATTGAAAAACGAAATTTGATATGTGTATTAAATAATAAAGAGTGAAAATTATTGGGAGAGGAACCAGTTGTGGGTTGGACTCCCGGATTTGCAAGATTAAATTTTTTGAACAAATAATGAACCGTATGGATGGATGTGATTTAAGTTGGCCTGGCGGGTCCGCGGTGAAAGACCAAAAAGTTGCGCAAGATGGGGACCACGTGCCCACGGGTTAGCCCCCGAAACGTGGTATTGTGTCGTGGTGAGTTATAAAGCTATCTATTACCCAATGGCTTAACGTAGCCTATTGGGGGAATAGGGAGTGATTTCTATAAGCTGTGCCCGATTCCGGTTCATTAGTGGCAGTTGCATTGTGGTGAGTTATAGAGTTATCTATTATCCAATGGCTTTGGGTATCCTATTGGAAAGTAATATGGACAGATTTCTATAAGCTGCACCCGATGACAGTTTATGATGTGATATGATTTTTGCAAAAAATCGAATGATGAGAAAATAATATGGTTAAATGTGAAAGAAAAGAATGTTTTGAAAAAGGTTTATGGAAAGAACAAACTTGTGAGACTCTGATCCATTTTCTTTTTTCGGCGTTTTCGAACGCGCGTTATTTGTTTTCGTTGTAGCATGTTTTTACTGCTTTTGATGCATGTTTGAGGGTAGAGATGCACGTGAGGAAGGTTCTGGGGGCCGTGGGGTGTTATGGCACGAATTTCAAAAATTAAAAAAATATTTATATATTAGAGACCTATAAATATCTGGAGTTAGATATTTTCATTAAGATATTTTTTAAAATTTCTCCAGTAAGTTTCTAGTTTTCTCTCTGCCTTCTCTCTAAGTTGTCGGGGCCCCGGGGCTCGGTTTTCAACGATCCAATAGCGGATCTTTGCTTTTGGCACGGTGGGCTACGCAATTATCTGGTCAGATTTCAATTCTAGTGAAGCTCGATTTTGCACGTGGTTCGAGACGTCGAGTTTTGAACTCACTGAGGTAGAATTCTAGACCCTATTGCTGTATAAGAGTGCTATGGGTAAACGTGGGTATTTTTAGCGGGTAGATTGCAGTAGATCTGCATTTGTTTCAAGTTGGATTTTTGGATTTAAAATCTATTTTTCGACGATTTCGTGGATGAAATCGGGTGCGGGGTGTTTCTGTGGTGGTCTTAGTGTTAAGCCCTGGCGTGTAGATGTTTGTGGGTGTTGAATCGGTGTCTGGACGCTTCGATTTGGAGTTTGGAGGTTGAACCCGTAGCTCAGAATTTGTTTCTGGGTGGGTTCAGTCAACTAGATTATGGTTCTTGGGGTTCAGTCGACTGAACTCAAGGGGTCAGTCGACTGAACCGTGTGTTTGAGCATTTTGGCTTTTCCAGTGTGTTTTTCTGTCGACTGGGGGTTGGGTCCAGTCGACTGAAGTTGTGGGCTGTTGGTTTGTGATTTTGGGTTAATTCCTTGGTTTTCGATCGGTGTTCTATGGTATTCAATTGATTAATTCATGGAAATTACTCGATTTAAATACCTGTGGATTCCTTTTGGGGTTTGGTTGGTTGTGTGGTGATTTCGGGGGTCGTGTTGTGGCCTCGGGTGTGCGTTTAGGTATTGCCCTCATGGGTGATGTGCATGGTAGATGCGGCTTGTTGATGCACGGTTAGGTGCGTGGTTTGATGTCGATTTGTTTCGGCGGGTGGTGTCATGATGTATTATTATACATAATTATGTGCATATTTATAACCGTTTATTCATGTACGAAATATATAAGTGAATTACATAAGGGGATATCGTTATGTGTAATGTAATTTATGCTTTAAAACCTAGAGTTTTATATGCATGTGACGTGGTTTGTGGAACGTCGTATTGATACATGGTTATATACTTTAAATCCTGGGTTAAGTTTGCATATGTGTATGAAATGGATTAGATGAATCTGTGACCCAGTAGATGTAAATCCTGGTTGATGATGCACGTGTGCGTGTGTGGGTGTACGAGGTAGGCTGCGAAAGACGGTGTATGAGGTAGGCTGCGAAAGCCGGTGTGTGTGCAATTGGGGCTGCGGTCCTTCGGTGAAAGTATGAGAAGATTCATGGATTTCATGTGTTGCATTTTGGGATGGATAGATCAATTTTCTAAAAACTGTATTATTGGCTTACGGGAGTCGAAATACTGTATTATCAGCCTACGGGAGTCGTAATAATGGAATCGTTTTCAAGGCTCTAATGAGTCGAAAAATGATTTTTTCCTCACTTTTCCTTGCATGTGAAAATGGTTTTTTAGCTCTGGTGTGTCGTGATCTAAAACGGTTTTCAAATGGTTTTGTTGGCTTGAAAGAGAGTAAAAAACTGTACTTCGTTTATCGAGCATATTTAGCTTATACTGCATGTGTTGTTTAGAATCTGCTGAGCTTTGGCTCATGGTGTGGGATTTATTTTTCTTCAGGTACCTGTCACGCTGGTTGATCTGGAGGTGCCGGAGGAGGTGGAAGAGCTGTAGTCTTCCCTTTTTGTTCTTTTGTTACAAGTATGCTTATAGCATATTTTTTGGGCGTTGGAACCGTGTAATATTGCCATTTGGCGTTTATATACAATGCATGTATGATTTAAATTGAGAGTATATTCTCGGGTTGGGTGTATGTTTGGTTGTTTCTGGGTGTTTTACGTAGCCCGGAGTTTGGGGCGTGACGAAACTGGTGTGCGTGTGTGCGTGCGTGGGATAAATAATAATTGGTGAAACTTGCATTTGATTTCAGTTGCACCCATCACACCTCACAAATTATACTTAGCATTAGAGTTAGTTTTTATCCTACGAGTTTCGGCTCATGTATATATATATAACCATTTCAGGTTTCAAGGATCCGGGATGATATCAGAACAAAGGATGCATGTGGAAAAGAGGCAGAAGAAAGACTTAGTATTTCTTTGTATATACATTATACTTGTAATAATATAAGAGTTGTAAATGAACTATTGAAATTTAAGAGCTTTGTTGGGCCTTTGTGACAAGTTTTATTATAGTTGTTTGAAGAAAATGAAGGGTGGTGCTTTAATAGCGTTTATTCGGAACAATTTTGGTTTGAGTTTATGGGTTCTCGGGGTTCGGGTCGTTACATTATTTGAGTAGGTTGGTCGAAGTGTTCAATACGAGTTACCTGTTCTCCCAGGATTTGGAGATAAGTATTCGTAAAATTTAATTGATTATTGAGGTGTTGATCGGATTCAGCATCTGGGCGTATTTTCACACCAGAAGGTAATATAAGTGTTTTACTGGGTGGATGGATCGAGTGGGTTTCATTGCCATCTAAGGTTGTTCATTTTTTCTCAAACATATTAACAGATGTTGTTAATAATTCAGTTGGTATAATTATTTTATTGTCACGACAGTAAATATGATAATACCAAGGGAAAAAACGAATATGTAATTGATTGTTTTGTAAATATTCAATATATTGATTTTTAATACATTTTTCTTCTTCAATAGTATTATTATGTATAAATCATGTACGATTATAGGAATTATATGGAGTCATATATTCTTCCATAATTTTATTTGTATCAATTATGAATGGAAAATTATTAGTTAAAACATTAATATTTAGTGTAGTTAAATCAATATCAAATTCTTCTTCCTCTTATTTTTCATTGAAGTTATTTCTATATATTAGTTGGAAAATTTGCTTTTCAATATTTAAACCAGATAATGTATAACTTTTAAAAGAACTGGAGTATTAGATTTGTTTAAAGATTTATTAATTGATGGATTAGGTGTGTAAAACTGTTGTGATCTCATTAATTGAGATCGTCTAATTGGAGGTATTTCTGATCTGTCAGATTCTTGGATAAATTCAGATAATCGTGGAGGAAATTGTAAAACAATAGACCCATCTGGGAATTCAATAATAGAATCTGGGTTTGTTGCCGTTTGATGATTTTGGGGAGGCATTAATTGACTCATATGCTAATTATTATCTTGTTGATCAGCTTCTTCAACTTCATGCCATCTAATAACTTTAGGTGTTATTACTTGAGAATGGTTTAAATTAGATTGGAACATTATTGTGGAACCATACGGACTTGTTATGCCCTTAAACATTGGAGCAGATGTTATCATAACTTTTAAATATACACGATAAGTTATTTGTAAATTTAATACTAAAGCATCCATATTATATCGCTTTGTTTGTATTTGTAATGTTAAAGTTTTCAATATTGTTGGATCATGAAGTGATACTTCAAATTTGGGGAAACATTCAAAATAAACTGGACCATGAACAAGACTGGTTTTTATTATTTCAAATAAAGTATCAGAATAACAATTATGTCTTAAATCGACTAAAGAACATATTATAGATTTATTTAAGTTTAATCTTGTCATTGGTTTGATTCCAACTTGTATTAAAAAGTATGATTTCTTTCATATCATTTCCATTAACTCAAATCATACCAATAGAAAGGATATAAAAATTTTCTCTTTTACTAATTGAACAATTAATATGCATGAGAAAATTATGATCTATTAAGTGTATGCATGTGCAAAAAGAATTTTCTTCAAAATATACCACATTATCTCAATTGTTATGACTTTTTGAAAGATGATATCAAATGGTACTTAAAAAAGTCATTTTTATCTTTATTTAAATCTGACCAATTGATTAAATTATGTGCAAAGATATGATCTTATGAAAAAAAAGATGAATATACATTCTTAATACATGAAATTTAGTTATGACAAAAAGAATGTAAACATCTAGAGCACATTGTCATTATACTCAATCAGTATAAAAATTGTGCATGAAAGAATTGTCTCTACGGCATAGCATATTATGAATTGAATCATTTTCATGTTTAGAATTTATATATATATATATATATATATATATATATATGTCTAATTTTCATGCAGGGAGTCATTTTTCATAGTATGATTTAAGATTTTTAAAAATATAATGCATGACTTAAGCATAAAAGAATTATGATCCAATTTACATATTAACGACTTTTAAAATGATATTTATCCATTTTCATGCAAGAAGTCATTTTCAAAATCATGTATGATGAATGATGAAAATTATGAGCACATATTATGATACCAATTATTATGATAATGTAGACACCCCAATTTGACCTCGCTTAATCTTAGGTGAATTCGATGAAAAAAACAGGTGGAATGATGCTTCAGTTCGATCATCGAAAAGTGATCCAAACTCGGTATTTGAACCCAATCGTGCAAAAACTTTCAAACCAAATGAAATTTTGTTGAACCATCGATAACTTGTTATGCAAGTCATTCCTAAAGTGGCGACCACCAACTCTCATTGTGACGACCGTCAATAGAACCTCTTAGAAACCTTAGCCAAAAGTGGTGACCGCCACATTCAACCTGGCGACCGCTAACTCTCATTGTGGCGACCGCCAATAGAACATTGTAAAACATTTCTTAATACCGATCCTGGTAGAACTGGATACCGAGCCCGGTAACTACAATGAAGCACTACAAGACAAAGATGCAGATTTTTAGCAAAGGGCTATGAATTTAGAGATAGAATCTATATATTCTAATCAGGTCTGGGAACTTGTAGAACCACCCGAAGGGATAAAACTCATTGGATGCAAGTGGATCTACAAGAGAAAAAGAAGAGTAGACGGGAAGGTTGAAACCTTCAAAGATAGGCTTGTTGCTAAAAGGTTCACTCAGAAAGAAGAGATTGAGTATGAGGAAACTTTTTCGCTAGTAGCCATGCCTAAGTCTATCCAGATTCTCTTATCCATTGCCGCACATTTCAATTACGAAATCTGGCAAATGGATGTCAAGACAGCTTTTCTTAACGAAAGTCTTGACGAGTGTTTCTATATGATACAGCCAGACGGATTAATTGCAAAGGGCCAAGAACACATGCTTGTAAGCTTAAGAGATCCATTTATGGACTTAAGCAGGCATCGAGGTCATGGAACACTCGGTTTGATCAATCTATAAAGACTTATGGTTTTGATCAAAGTCCGAATGAGTCCTGTGTTTACAAGAAGCGTGACGAAAGCGTGGTGATCTTTCTAGTACTTTATGTAGACAATATCTTGCTCATCGGAAACGATGTGGGGCATTATTTGCAGTTAAAGTTATTGGAGGCAACACTGTCAAGATCATTGTTTTTGTAAAACTATTTACGGTAAAAAATTAACTGGATGGGAAAACACCGAAATGGACTCCAGATAAAACTTTTGACGAAGAACGATCAAAATAAAACCCGTGCAACCAAAGTTAATTTAGAAGAATACCTATT
>JAULJZ010149706.1:0-10260 GCA_032270985.1 Heliamphora pulchella | reverse complement strand
GTCTACTCCTCTCTTCCTCTTGTAGATCCACTTGCATCCAATGGGTTTTATCCCTTCGGGTGGTTCTATAAGTTTCCAGATCTGATTAGAATACATAGATTTTATCTCTGAATCCATAGCCATTTGCCAAAGATCTGTGTCTTTCTCTTGTAGTGTTTCATTGTAATTACAGGGCTCGGTATCCAGTTCTGTCAGAATCTTGTCAAAAAACTCTCCCAAGAACATATACCGGTCAGGTTGATGAACAACCCTCCCATTACGACGAGGCACTACCTGTGTCTATGTACTAGCAGTAACAGGCTGTGTAGAATCTGAACCCTGTGCATCAGCACCATGTTCTTGATTTGCACCTATCTTGATAATCCTCTCACTACGACTAGGTAATGGAATATCAGTGACTTGTGGTTCCTCTTCCGTTCTACTGGCATTTTCTCTAAGTTCTTCCAGAACAATTTTGCTATTGGGCCTGTGGTCCATAATATAATTCTCTTCTAAGAATCGGGCATTGGTGCTAACAATGCCCTTATGATCGTTAGAATTATAAAATAGACCACCCTTCGTTCTCTTGGGATACCTCACAAAGAAACAGACTTCTGTTCTCGGTTCTAACTTACTCGCATTCTCTTTCAGCACATGTGCTGAACACCCCCAAATCTGAATGTGTTTCAGACTAGGCTTACGCCCGGTCCACAATTTTATGGGAGTAAAAGGTACTGACTTAGAAGGTACCATGTTCAGAATGTAAGCCACTGTCTCTAAAGTGAGTCCCCAAAACGAATGTGGTAAACCTGATTAACTCATCATTGACCTTACCATCCCCATAAGAGTCATAATCCTTTTTTCTGCTACATCATTCTGCTGAAGTGTGCCAGGTGAAGTTAACTGGAATGTAATCCTCTCTGATGATAAGTAGTCCTTAAATTCTCTAAAGAGGTATTTCCCACCACGGTCGGATCGTAGTGATTTGATACTTTTACCTAGACGCTTCTCCGCCTCCACCTTAAATTTTTTGAATTTCTCAAAGCATTCAGACTTATGGTGCATCAAATAAATGTATCCATACCTTGAGTAGTCATCAATAAAACTAACAAAGTACTTAAAGTCACATCTAGCCCAGATTGTCATAGGACCACACACATCAGAGTGAACCAGCTCTAATGGCTCTTTAGCTCTATAGCCTTTGGCCGAAAAGGGTCTCTTGGTCATATTACCCTCTAAGCAAGATTCACAGACTGGAAGTGCCTCCACTTCTAATGAATTCGAAGGTATATCTGTTACAAGTCTGTTTATCCTTTTTAGATTAATATGACCCAAGCGTACGTGCCAAAGAAACGTTTGGTTCATTAAAGAAGAAAACATTATCTTATATGGTCATATAGATGTATTATTCGTTTCAGTCAGTTGTAGTGTTGGAGAGATTGAAATAATAATATAACGATTAGCCACCAATGTACCAGAACAGATAACCCGTTTATTATCCTTAATAACCACAGAGTTATTAAAATAAACAAAATATCCGTCTTTTGTTTTTTTTTTGTTTTTCTTAAAAACCAAGTGTCGACTACATTTTTTTTTTCTAAAAAGTGTGCTCGGATACCTTCGATTTTTTTGTTTTTTTGTTTTAAAAAAAGAATATTTTTCTAAAAATAATTAGTTATCCGATGCATCGTCCCCCCCGGAAACAATACCGCAAAAGCCTGTTAGTCGCATTTTCGCACGTGTTCTTGATAATATAGTATTTTTTGGGGTAATTTATAATATAGTATTTGAATATATTACTTAAAACTATTATAATTGAATGAAGTTGTGATACTTGCAATGTGTTTTATTCTTAAGATATCCTATATTAGGAACATGAATAGTACGATAACTCACCCAAAATACACCAACTAATCTAGAGACTAATTTAAACAGTAAGTGTCAATACCCATTCTAGAATAATAATAATAATAATAATAATAATAATAATGTTAGAAATAAGAGACATAATTATGGAAAAATTAATATTTTATATGAAACATGTATATTTTTATAAAAAGAGTGGAGATAAACAAATAATTTTATTTTTTTTATCACAACATTATAATTTTTAAGATGAGCTAATAATTTGATAGTTAAATTATAATGAAAAATATAAAATAAATAGAATTTTCTTAAATAAATTAAAAAGTTAAATTATAAACTTTAAATATTTTAGAAAAAGGTTTTAAAAAAAAAAGATAATAATTAAGGTTTATTTTTCTTTTATATAGATCAAATAGTGCACGGATCGTATATTGATAATCAGCATAATTAAGGTAAGTCAGTTGATATCTGAGTTAATTACTGTTTCCTATTGACATTCAATATGAAATATTGGATATGGAATGATGATATGATAATCGTGATACTAGAAATGAAATTGTGATGATCTAAAGAATGAGAATGATTGTTTAAACGGTGTCCCGGCCGCTAGAGAACGATAAAGATACTAGCGAGGTGAATGAAATAAGACTGGAGCTATGGCCAAATGGCTAAGGAATGATCATATCCATTGTGTATTATCTTATTGTAGGGTCGCTCCTTACTAATTGTTGGTTGAACCGTTAAATGAATATTATTCTGAAATAGAGAAACTGTTAATAATTCATATATAAATGATTTCACACTAGTTTTGCTAACATACGTTGCATCTTAACATTTCAAGTCATGCATGACAAAAGTGATGTTGCTGGTCATTTCCATGTTTTTCTAGCACATGTTTTGTACATATGATATGATGCATTATGAAATGTTTTGTAAACAAACTTTGTGTGTACATATGTAGTAGCTCTGGGAGTTGTTTTTGATAAATGTAAGAAGTAAACTTGAAAAATGTTTTCTTTTAATAGAAATAAATGAATGACTCTTTTGTCTATGAGTAATAAAAGTTATGTTTGAGTTTGAAATGAGAAAGTAGAAGAAAGAGGTCTCAGAAAGGTTTTGACTCACTGGCCGGTCATGGATACCATTCTATAAATGGGTCGTGGCAGTAAGACTTGCTGTCTCTTATTCCATCCATAACAAACTCCTCTTGCTGAATTTCAAGAACTAATTCAAATCATGTAGAGACCCTAGAATTCGTAGATACTTAGATGTAAGAAAATCCCCAAAAAATAAAACAATGGAAATTCACGTATTGGGCTAGTTATTATCAAACTAAAATTTTCTTATACCAACCGAGTAATTATCCTTGAATTCCACTCAAAAGAATACCTGATCATCGTTTCTTCTAATGAGAAGTGCAGGGATATCAATCGAGTAGAGTTATTCCCTTAAGACCAATTTTCATCATAATAATAAATACTAGATCTTTTATATGGAATATGAGTTATACGATGAAATTAATAATTAATAATTATTTTGAGTGGAATTCAAGAATAATTACTCAGTTGGTATAAGAAAATTTTAGTTTGATAATAACTAGTCCAATACGTGAATTTCCATGGTTTTATTAATAATTGCTATAAAGGCCTGGGGTGTGCCCCTTGCAGGCATAACTCCTACTCATAGTAATACACAAAGACACCATAACAAATGTAAATAAGTAATTAGTAATTACCCAAAAAAAAGTAATTAGAACAACTTCAACGAAGAATATATGAATTAGTCAAGTTAGTCCAAATTCAACAACAATTAACGCAACTCTACTTATAAACCTACGTGCCTTCGCAACTTAAATAAAGAAATGACAACTCGCGTTTGGAAAATTCAAAAAACCTGCAATTAGATATTAGGAGGAGAATCAGAAAAAGATCCACCACGGGTATATTACTGGGAAGGAATGGTCAGAAAAAACTAAATCGCCTGGGTGATACTTGCGGGAAGAGACATACTGAGATATGATGGCGAATGATGAAGGAATGTTGAAGGTATGGATCATAAGGTTATTATAGAAGAAATTGCTTAAAGGCTCAAGAAGAAATCAAAAAGAAGGCAAGAGATGGAAGCAAGAACCAGAACTCGGGGCCAAAGGAACAAGACCAGAAAAGGCCAAAAAAATCAAGATCAGGATCTGAACCAAGAAGATGGGGATACGAGAAAAACACCCTTTGAGCTAAACAAATGACAACAATGACCAAACACGGGAGGAATAATTCCCTAAGTACTTGAAGAGTTGGTGTAATCCCAAGAGGGGGTGAATTGATATATTAAAAATTTATGCTAAGTTTGACCAATTTAAATCATGCAATTTCAAACATCCACAAGTAATCTCAAGTATTCTCTAACATACAATTTTAAGTAGATATGGAATTTAAAGTGCAGAAATTAAAGAGATAGAGTTAAAGAGATACGACACCGAGATTTACAAGGTTCGGCACTCCTGCCTACGTCCTTGCCTTAAGCACACCGCTATGAGGATTTTACTAGTCCCTCCTTAAGTAGGCGGAGAAGCCTCTCTCCTTTAATAGGCGGAGTAGCCTTTCTTGAAGTGTCCCCTTCTCAAGTTAATACAATCTCTCCTTTAATTGGCAGATATGCCCACTCCTTAAATAGGTGGAGATACCTCTCTTGAGAAATCCCCCTCTTAAGCACAAGATTCAAACTCGAATATTGAAATACAAATAGTAGAATCCAAATCGGATGTACAATGAAATCACTCCTTCAAATGAGTATATTTTACACAAGATGAATGCTCACTAATTTTCACTCCAAAAGATATATAAGTGAAAGCTGAAGGAATATTCTAATGGGTAAGACTCTCTTTCAAAGAAATCAAGAAATCTATGCAGGTTTATTGGTCCTCCTTGTTCATTATCCCAAAGAAGGTTTTCAAGGAGGTGGAAAGTTTGCTGAGGGCCTTTTTGTGGAGTGGTCCAGATATGAAATCCTCTGGGGCTAAGGTCTCTTGGGAGGAGATTTGTGTTCCTTGGAGGGAAGGTGGGCTTGCGGTATGCTTTAGCAACGTGTTTCTATAGGCTCTATGCAGTACAGTGACTGTGGATCCCACAGTCATTTTGATTTCCTGGTGGACATATACCACTTTCTAAATGGAAAGCTTGGAAAATGGTTTTGATGGGGTTAACACGCTCCATACGTTGGTTCCTTTCTTAGGACCCACGAGTACTGATGTTAGATAATATGACTTGTGCATCAATATTGTTCAGAACATTGGTAGCTGTTCTCGTGCTGGGTGTTTGGAAAATAGCTGGTTTGCAGCAAGTGGGTCCCATGGGGTTTGTTTTTACGGCTGCTTGTGGGGCCCACTGGTTTTTAAGATTAAATATGCTAAAGTTGGTTTAGTTTGCCAGTGCGTTCTCTGTTAGTGGGTTACGTTGTGCTTCACGGCTTCACGCAGGGTTGGGAATATTGTATATTAGTGTTGGGACCTACCTACTTTGGTGTGGATCTTTGGTGGTTTTTGGAGTAGGGATGTAGCTGTTGGTCTACTTCGTCTGAATCCGATGGTAGAGTTTTCTTTGGGAAGGCCTAAGGTTTTTCTTTACTAGATTCTTTGGGGATATTCTGCCTTTTGCTTTGCTGACTTGTTGGGGCCTCCCATCGCTTCTATTTAGCGACCCTGTGCGCAGGGGATGTTGGTCTTTGCGTTGGCAGGATTTGAGTTAGAGTTTCTAGAGCTAATCCGTTTGTTGCTTGCTCTTGGTTGGCTAGGGGTCCATTTACCTCTGGCACTTTACTCTTAGATCTCTGTTGGTTCCCCTTAGGTTGTCCTTTTTTGATTTAAGGAACTCACTTTGGTATGGGCTTATTTCTTCACTTTAGCGGGGTGATCTAGACTCTATCATTTCCTCCCTAGTTGTGGAGTGTGACTATCACTGAGAGACTGAGTTTACCTTGCTTGGGTTTTGGGATTTGCTCTTCACCTTAGTCAGATCCTTGGTGTTCGAGGGTTGGAGCCTTTCAAGGAGCCAAGCTTCAGCAGGTTTTAAGTATTTTTTGTGTTTAGATGACCAGTTCTATTTGCTGGATCTCTCTTTTTTCCTTTTTCTCTTATTCCTGTCTGTATACTGGTGCTTTCCTATCCGTACAGGTTGTGCGTGGACTTGTACGTAGGTTTTTTTTCTATCCACGCGGGTTGTGCGTGGAATATACTTTGTCATTAGCTTTCTCCCGCTTAGAGTGGGGGTTTGGGTTTTTTGTTGAATATGTGTAGGACGTAGACTCCTAGTGGTACTCATGTAATTTTCTGGGGTATGCCCCTTGTCATCATGTAATTTTTTCCTTGTCTTTTATCTTACAATTAATTACCCAAAAAAAAGGTGGGCTTGGCATTAAATCTCTTGTTATGTGAAATAAAGCAGCTGTGGCTAAGCATATTTGGTTCCTTCTCACTGGGGGATATTTCTCTTTGGTGTATGTGGATTAAGTCAAATATTCTCCAGGTGAACTCCTTTTGGTCGGTTAAGATCCCTCAATCGGCCTCCTGGTGTTGGAGAAAACTTCTCCAGTTCCACCCTCTTATCAAGCCTTATGTCAAATATGTTGTGGGTAATGGGCAGGACATTATCTTCTGGCTTGACCCTTGGCACCCCTGGGGTTCCATTCTTGAGGAAAGGGGCCCTCATATCGTCTACAACTCTGGTCTAGACCGTCTAGTGAAGGTTCAAAGAATTGTTGATGGTTACGCTTAGAAGTGGCCTTCGGTGGTATCTATGGATCTAATTGAGATGGCAAAGGAGGTTCGATTTTTACTCGATCCTCTAAAAAGGATAGCATTAGGTGGTTGCTCAATGATGGAAAGTTTTCCATCAGTTCCTTGCGAGAGGCGATCCGTGACCACAAGCTTAAACCCATCTGGCGAAATCTAGTATGGTTTAAACACCATATTCCTAGGGTTAGCTTTATTCTTTGGATTGCTATTAGGGGGAGATTGTCCACTGGAGATAGGCTTTGGTTATTCCGCATAGCTTGTGATTATAGTTGTAGCTTCTGTCTGGGTACTGAGGAGTCCCATATCACCTTTTCTTCACTTGTTCCTTTTCTAATTAGGTGTGGGCGTGGGTGTTAGGTAAGTGTAAGTTAGTTTGGTCTGAGTCTACTTGGTTGGTTTGGTGGTGTCGGTTTGCCAATGGGTGGGGGGGGGTCGTCGGGGTTGCATTAACTAGTATGGTTTGGAAGTTAGCCTTCTCAGCTGTAGTTTACTGCATTTGAAAAGAGCATAACTCCCGTAAATTCCAAGGGCACAAGCGTAGTTGTGAGGTGGTGTTTAAGGAGATTTGCAATTTAGTTAGAGGAAGGATCTCTACTAGACGCCGAGTTCCTGACTCGGCGACCAATAGGGCTATCCAAGAGGAATGGGGTGTGTCACCTAATATATTTGGTACTAATTGTTAAACTGTACTCCTTTATCTCTGCAGCAAAGGGCCAGCTTTACGTGTGAGTTTTGGGATTATTTTTTGGAGTGTTGATGGATACATAGATATGAGTGAGTTGTAGAGTGATTTATGCTAACTCTATTCCTTGTAACTTTTTATCTTTGTGCAGATTAGCGTGGAAAATCATGGAGCTATGAGGTTTGTGTTTCCTCTGTTCTGAGTGGTAGAGATACCCTATATTGAGTGAGTGATGGATGGTTTCTAACCTATTTGAATTGTGTTTGCTCTCTGTGCAGTGGCTCTCTTTGGGAAGCTGAAGTTAGATTTGCTTCTACCTTTTTCTTTGGAGAGTTGAGTGATACACATTGAGAGGAGGCATGTGAGGGTGTTATTGATTTATTTTCTCCCTGTGTGCACAGGTCCCGAGTGCTGGCTTATCCCCGCAAGAAGAAACCTCGGCGGTGATGTTTTTGGCTTCGGTTTTGTGGGCCTATTGCTACACTTGTGGGCTAATATGGGTTTGTTACGACATTACATGTTTTGGTGGTTCCATGTTCATATGTTTTGCCTAGCTATGAGGGATATTCATAGCCTATCTAGTAGTTTTTATTTTGCTTATGTTGTCTCCTACTATAGCTATACGCTAAGGGTGGCGTTGTATTGGTTTTACCCCCTCGGCTTGGGTTTTCTCTGTACACTATTGTGATGGCCTCATGTTGCTATCCATTCAATTTTTTAGGCTTATGTTTTACTCGAATTTTGTGTTGTGTACATTTGTAAATAGCCTTCCCCTTACGACTTGTGTAAGAGAATGTGTGTGTGCGTGTGTAGGTGGGTTTTGGTTTGTACAGGACTACCGCCTGTCTCGGACTATTAGCCCTGTGTATTGGTTTGCTACTGGTGTATTTTGGATGGGCTTGCTGCTGCGGTTTTGAAGAGGCTCTGGGTCTTGTTTATATTTAGTTGGTTTGGTTTTCGAGGTTGAATGCAATGTATAAATGGTGGCCCTGGGATGCTGCGGCTTAGTGTATTAACAGTGGGATTTTGATAATTGCATGGGCTGTTATTACAGCTGGTGGTTTCAAATTGCTTGGACTGTTTGGATCGTTGCTGCTGTGGTTTTTTGAGAATGGTTGGAAATTGCTTGAGCAGTTGGACTGTTTTGGGATTTATATAGTGCCTTTTTTAATGGTTATTTTGTATAGGCATCTAAATATTTGGGATACAGATGTATGGTTTTCTAACCCATTACCCATAAGGAGTTATGGTTTAGACATCCATAATTAGGTTTATTTTGGTTATGGTCATGTTCAGACCTGTTGCTTTTGGTCTTGATAAATTCGGTTATTTGGTTATATGGGTTCTTGGATTTGTAAGGCTTGTGATATGCCCCTTGTAATCATGTAATTCTTTTCTTTCTTTTATGTTACATTTAATTACCCAAAAAAATTCAAGAATTGTAAATACAAAGAGAGCTTCAATGGGAGAGTGCTTGCTTATATTTGATAGTGAAATGGTGGTCTATTTATAGCAAAAAATCAAGTACTGGCCATTGCAAAATATATAGAAATTTTTAACTAGCCGTTAGAGCATATTTTTCAAATTCTGTTAAGTTGGTCGACTGACTTGGGTAGATAGGTCAACTAAACTGCTGAACGTTCATAAAAAAACATAACAGAAGCATTTCGGTCGACTGACACAGGGAGTTCGGTCAACCGACCTTGTGAAACTTGACTACTTTATTGTCCCGATTTTAAACGAGAATAACTCTTTCATACGAACTCCGAATATGGTCCTTTTTGTATCTAAATTGAAGCTCTCGAAAGTCTACTTTCTAATGGTTCTAGCCCCATAAAAAAATTCATTTTATACAAATAGTTATGACTAAAATAGTAAAGATATGTCAATTTTCTTCATACACTTTTCACATATTTTTGGTTGAACTTTTTTTAAAACATTTTAAAACACATTTTATATTTAGAAAATAATTTTTCATGAAATATTAAGCACCTATGGTCCAACTAAGGTCACCTATGAGCTTTTATAAACATAACCAATGGTATGTGAACTTACATAAGTTTTTTTTTTGGGTAATTAATTATAACATAAAAAAATACGTGTTTAGAAGGGACATACCCAAGGTAATTACATCGACTAACATGTAAGAGGAGAGACCTCCTATCAACCAGACTACCTAAGAAAAACAAACAAGATCTAATAACAATAACCACAAACACACCCAACCCCCGCTTGACAACGGGGGAAACATCTTAATAAAGCAAAAAAAAAACCATGTACATCCCACACGGATAGGAAAACACCAGCATACAAACAAAGGATAGATCCAAGAAACTTGCCAAAAAACTAAAAATCTTCTAATCCCTGCTGAAGATTGGCTCCCGCAAAGGGTAATAGGCTCCAAAATTCAGATAGGAACAAGAGAAATAAGAGATCCAATAGGTAGAACTGGACATCCAAAATCCAAAAATCAATTCAAAAAGGAACTGACGAAGGAGAGAAGCAAATCCCAAAATCCAACCAAGGTAAACTCAGTCTCACAGATATAGTCACACTCCCCTACTCAAGGGAGGAAAGGATAGAGTCAAGATCACCCCTGGTGAAGTGATGAAATAAGTCTATACCAAAGATCGATCCTAAAACAAAAGTCCTGATGTAACACTAACAATGGGTACCCCAAGACTCCTCAGAAATCCTATCAAAGAATCATGATATGGCAAAGAAAATCGTAAAACCCTATCAGCTCAAGAGGCTAAAGAAAGCTGGTCTCAAACCACGGCGCTAAGGAATAAGAGATAGAACAGGCCCAAGAGAAACCTCGGCTAGGAGACAGAAGGTCAGAACCCAAGTAACTCCACTGTTAGCCCAAAAGCTTCTTAATTTGATTTTGATGATTTTCATAATTCATTTTCTAAGAATAAATGTCTTTAAATGGATAATATTTCAT
>JAULJZ010149705.1:0-10261 GCA_032270985.1 Heliamphora pulchella | reverse complement strand
CATTATTGAATATTCATCCACAAATTATCTTGGAGTAGGCATGAATCTTCTTTCTCAATGATCCATTCATCATTGGAGTTTATATCTGATAAAAAGATAGGATCATATGTCTCACCTTTCTATTACCTCTTCAATTGCCACATCTCTAATTGAATATTGTACTTTACAAAAATCAATGCATTCAACATTGGTTGTTCCATGCGATTCATTTTCTCATAGTGCACATGATCAAAAGTGTTCTAATTTCTCTTACATCCCAGTGCACTACAAGGCTCAGTACTCTTATAGCTAACTTTTGAAGTTCCTTACATTTATCTCCATAACTTTCCCACCAAAAAGTCACAAATAAAACAAAGAAAATATTAAAAAAATACACTAGATTCACGTATTTTAAATTAAAATAAAAGCACAAATTCATAACAATTTTAAAATATACCAGGTTGCTTCTTATCTCTTATTACAATTGCAATGCTCATACCAAATATACCCTCGACTTTTTTGAACTTTTGTAATTGTTCATCAACCTTGTCTCTATATTAGGGTACATTTTCTCAATTGTTTTGTACAAGCCAACTTTTACTTCTAAGTCTGCATTAAAATTGTCCTCATTGTAATGGAACCTATAAAAGTGACCAACAAATTTTACTTATGAAAGTAACAAACAAAAGGGTAAATAACATTTTCTAATAATTAAGTATCTAAAAAAGTAAAAATAAAAGAATTTACTTTGGATTAAGATAGTATGTCGCCGCATAAAGATATCTATAAAATTGCAAAGTCCACCTTCTATAAATAATTGCCCAAATTTTTTCATATCTTGTCCTCACATTGTTAAAACTCAAGGTAATTTCTTCCTTAGCTTTATTCATTGCCTCGTAAATATAAATCATCGCCGGCTTGGCATCACCGTCCACAAATCTCAAAACTTTTATCAATGGAAGTACATTCTTCATGCAATATTTTATTGCTTTTCAAAATCTTGCGTCTCCTAAAATTATTTTTTGACATTTTCTTCCCAGAGTAATAGACGAATAAGAGCTCATAGCAAATTCCTATGATGCAAACATAACCTTAGGTTGAATCTTTCTTTCTTCAAAACTTTTTAAAGTAAGATAGACAGTTGCAAATCTAGTTATGGCTGCCTTTGTCAACTCCATACTTTCCAAACAAATTCAATTACCAACAATTGCTATAAATAAACATGGTGACTTCCTTTGATTTTTTAAGTGTATCATGAAAAACTGGCAAATCACCAATATCACTAAGTGTCAAATCAATGCAATGTACCTCACATGGGGACCAAAACAATTGTTTCTTCTTCTCCTCTAACAATTGATCGACACCTACATAAGTCGATGCACTATCTGTCACCACTTGGATTACATTTTCTTTCCCTATTTCTTCCACCAAATCATTAAGAATTCAAACAATTTAGAAGAATTCTTGATTATGTCGGATGTGTCTATTGATTTAATGTACACCGTTCCACTTGAACTATTAATAAGAAAATTAGTGAGGGACCGAGTCTTTCTATCCATCCATTCATCGGACATTAGTATGCTTCCTTTTTATATGTAACTCCTTTATATAACCCATCTCCTTTTTCAAGTAAGAAACTTTAGCCTCATGATATGTGGGAGGTTTTAAGCCATTTTCATATTCTTCCACCGATAAGAACATCTTCGTAAATAATAGACTTTTAACTATATTAAAAGTTAATGCACACCCATATAAAAAACGGCAAATATCTCTAATGACTGACTATCTTTGCTTAACCATTTTATTTAAGGTGTGCTGATTTCCTTTTTCTTTCTTCACGAAAGCATCCGTGGTCTCCTTGCCTTTAAAATCATCATTATGCACTTCAAAACAATCCACATCAACATGTTTGTTTTTTTTTTCTCCCAATAATTTTAAAAATATGTTTTTAATATCATCACCAACTTGTTTACACGGGACAACATGTCATAAGCTTATGCCAAGTGATTTTTTATGGAAATTACTCCACCTAAATTTTTTTTCCACAATAATTACATCTCAAATGCATTCTATTATTTTCTTGAACCCAGATACAATGATCCCATGTGTGATCAACGCCTTTTTTGATTATTTTTTGTTTCTTTTTATCCACCATGCTCATTTGAATATTAAAAAAACAATAGAGATGAGCGAAGTAGAAAAACCAAGTTACCCAAGTTACCAGCGACTTGTTTCACTTTCGAGTTTCGATAATGTGACTATGAGAGACAGAGATAAGAGAACCCAAGTTACCCAAGTTACCGGCAAACGAGAGAAGAACACAAATTAAGAAGCCTCCAATGAATACTGATGCCTTCGATAAACACTGAACTTTTGACGAACACTGATTCTCCGATGAACACTGAAGCCTCCGACGAAAATTGAAGCTTGAACGAACACTGAAGCCTCCAACGAAGGTTTTGAAAATCGAAAAAATATGTCGCTTCACCAAAACAATAGGTTTCTCTCCAAAATGTACGACTCTTTGTATGGTTGAGAGGGTATACCTATTTTATTGAAACTTTTTGAAAATTTTTTTGCAAAAAGACTCAAAAAACATATATGACTATGAAAGATTCAACCCAGATTGGGTTGACCCGTTGCCTACCAAGATTGATCGATTCTGCGATTTGCGACTCAAGGATCAATTTGACTTCGATTCATTTAATTTTTGATTCGTCTCACCAGTTCGTATCATTGAAGCATGCGAATCGAACCGAATCGTGTGATTCGAATAGAGAATCGCATGATTTTGATTACTATGCTTCTGGTCTTTTAGCTTTTTTACTTTTTTATAATATATATATATATACATATATATATTTAAAAATATCATAATTTTTATTATACATATCTATTTTTTATAAAAATTATGTTTTTAAAATCTACTCGTTAAAATCTATCAAACAAGATCCATATTAAATATAAAATTATATTAAAAATAAATTTTTTTTGCTGTTCAAAAAAAAATTTTTTTTTAAACATTCTAATAATTTTGTTTATGTCTTAAGACTCTGTTGACTTAAAATCATTTTAAGCCAAGTTTTTTCGCTTATTATTTTTTTGCTTAAAATCACCCGATTCACCAAACAATTTTTTAGTTTGTTTATTTAACTTAAAACAACTTTAAATAAAAAATTTGACTTAATACAAGGTTGTCAAATGAGGCTATAGTTATACCCACGTGGCCTTGTTTTGCTAGGGATATGTTATTGCAAGGCAAGCTTTAGCAGCGTGAACTCAGAGGCGGATACAAGGGGGGTTAAGGGGCGAAGATCCCCCTAAATTAAATTTTTAAAAACTCATTTTTTTCGTATATATAAATTTATACTATTTTAATTATGTAAAAATGTTTTTGTGTGTTTTTCATGAGTATTGGATTTGGCCCTTTAATGGCAAAATACTAGTTTGCCACTGAGTGAGGTAGCTTTCTTCCCTCTTTTATTTGTCATTTACATGTTATTGATGTAGTACTCTTATTAGGATGGAAGAAGGCAAGCAGCTATTGCCAGGGAAATTGCCCATTTCTTTAAGCAAGACAAGCCCATAGCCCATACAAATTGATAATAATTATACTCCATCTTTGTAATTCTTGGCTTCTTCTATTATAAACTTCTCCACCAGTTAATGATGCAATGTGGTTGACATTAATTAGTTATAAGATAATCAATTAAGGAGTTCCTCATATTTAATTATTATTGTTAATCTACCAATTTATTTCTTGATCATTCGAAATAACACAGAGAAAAAAGAACAATAAAACACCCAACTTTTATGTTTGTGCTTCATTCTGAGTGTAATATGTGAAATTGCAATTAATTTAATTTTGTCGCGGATATTTATGCTGGTAGGTAACGTATATATACAATTTAGAGTAGGGGTGTACATGAGTCGATTTGATTCGATTTTATACTAAATTTAGGGCTACACCAATTTTGATCGGTTTTAATTTTTTGGGCCCTAAACCAACTCAATCATTGTAGAACATCCAAACCAAACCAAACCAAACCAAACCAATAAAAATTGGATTAGTTTCGTTTGGAACTACAGCACTATAGATTTTAAAAATTATTTTACGCACATGAAAAAATTATCATGTATAAGTTTTAAAAGTTTAAAATAAAGAACAAATAAAAACTAACACCCATATAGTATAACAAAAGCATGAAATAAAAGCTTAAAATAATTATTTTACAATCTATGTAATTAAATAAATGACAAATATGTAATAAAAAATTTTCAAAAATAAATGATATATAACAAGTAAATAAGAATTAATAATAACTATCTAATCTAATAACTCTTTTTTTTAATTTGTAAAACTAGAAAGCTTTTAATTTTTTCTATATTAATCTCACAATAATTATACATGTAATCTAATTGTTAATATTTTTTTTATTTATTATATATATATATATATATATATATATTAATCAAGTCCAATAAGTTTGGTTTTCGAATTAGTTCGTGTTAATCTCAGACTAATCCCAAATTGTAAAATAGTTCTTGTTAATTTCTCTGCAGATTTTTTTGTGGGTATGAGAACATAATGGAAGCTTTTAGTAACATGCAATTAGTTTTTGTATGGAGACTGAGTAAAAATAGTTTAACATTTAGGTTGTCTCTGAGAAGTTGCGAAATTGATTATTATGTACTGTGTGATTTTATTTTGTAATTTTACAAGTCTTGACAAATAATTAATTTGGATATTTTGTAAATGATTAAAAATCTATTTAATACAATGCAATGGTGTTTTCTTTATTAATGAAATGGTGTTATATTAATTAGATGAAAAAAAATTGTGCACAACTCAGCAATTGTGGCTGAGTTGTGCAAAAACAATTGTACCCCTAGCATAACTCAATTCAAAATTTTAATAAAATAAAAATAATCACTTTTTTTTTTCAAAAAACAAGGTTTATAATCATGGTTTTACAAAATAACTGTGCTATTTATCCAATAACCGTCACAGTTTTTTACACAAACCGAGATCTTATGATTTTAATAATCTCCCCAATTTATTTTTTCATCACAATTTCTACTCACTTTTTTTTTATCTCAGTTTTAAACCTTAACTAAAAATATAGAGAGTACTTTTAATCACATCTTCATAGATCATGGTCTTAAAACTGTGATTAAAAGTTAAACATTACAATTAAAAATTATAATATTTTTTACTTTTTGTAATAGAATTGATCTTTTAAAAATTAACTGAAATACTAGCAAATTTACACAAACACAATGAGAGATATAAGAAAATAGTGTGCAGGGAACTTCCCCACCCCCCCGGGGATTGTATGCTTCTCTATCTAAATAAGGAGAAATTTAAAAGCAAAATTTAATGAAATTTCATCTCAGACAAAAAAAACATATATATTTTTTACATTCCAAACAAGATATAAATGAAAAGTCAATTTTTTTTTTTTAAAAAAAGCAAACAGTGAGGAAACTATTTGGCTGATGAAACAGGGTAACCAATTCCACGCCTTCTGGTTGGAAAGACCACAAACAACAAGCTGCAGAGGAGCCCAATCCCCACAGGAACAATGTCCAAAACCTCCTGAACTTCATGCTCAGGCGTCGGATAAAAGCAACTCAACACGTTCTTATCCTTCAAAGCCACCGCAACAAACACAAGCGCAGACAGAACCGCGTGCACGCCGTCAATGAAGCTCAGCCTGTACTTGGTCAGGTCGGGAATCCCGCCACCACCACCGGCGGCGGCGGCCTGGGGATCGAACACCCACATCCCTTTGAAAGTGGCGAAGCCGTAGTAGACTTGGCCGTCGGCGGGCAACCGGAAGCTGTCGGTGAAGGAGGCGAGAAAGCAGGACGCCGCCAGGAGGAGGAGGAGGAGGAGGGTCATGGGGCGGGTGGCGGAGTCGCAGGAGCCGTTGTTGGTGAAGACTGGGGTGAGGAGCTGGAAGGCCAAGAGGGTGCCGGTTGGGAGGAGGTTGGCTAGGTTGGCGGTGCTTGTGAGGGTTTGGGAGAGCGCACGCTGGGCCAACGTCGGCTGCGGCGGCGGTGGTGGTTGGGATTTAGGAGTTTCGGGGGTTTCGTCGCCGGAAACGGTGGTGGTGGTGGTGGTTGTTGTTGAAGGTTTATTAGGCGCAGGAGTTTGATTGGAAGGAGTTGGCCTTGCTCTGAGAGACATGTTTTTTGGAGTTTTGGGAATATGGGTATGGAAGGATTAAGACAACGGTGGCGATGGTGGTGGTGAGTGCGGCGATGGTAACGGTGGTGATTATGGAGGAGACGATGTATGCCGTATGCGGCGGAGGTGGAGGGAAATTGACAAATTACAGATACGTTACGAGGAAGTTGGTGCGGAGGGAGAGAAAAGGTTTTAGGTCATATATAGTTTGTTACGTGTCTTGAAAGTCAAGATACATTTCCAAATTCCATGCCGTGTTTCCAATTATTCTAAAGTTTTTAGTCTCTTTGACACGTTCAATTTCCTTGTTTATGTGCTGGCCACAGTTTGACGGAAAAGAGAGTAGAAAAAAAGTCTGATACTCCTATGGCCTTGTTTTCCAATTTGCCTTTAAATTGGATTTTTAATTTAAAGTGATCACTTTAAGCTAAATAAAAGAAAATTCGTTTGGTGAACCGTATGATTGATTTTAAGCCAAAAAATAATAATCCAAAAGGCTTGGCTAAAAATCACTTTAAGTCAAAAAAGTTTTAAATAAAAAAGAAGTTGTTATGTTATTTTTTTTAAATTTATTTGTACATAATTTTATATTTAATAAAAGATATGATATTTTTGAAAAAAAATATAAAATTATTTTATGTGAAAAAGCAAAAAGACAAAGACTAAAAGCTTTTGAAATCTCAAAATGAGACTTTTTAATTTTTTTAACTTTAACGAAAAGACAAAAAAATTAGCTTTAAGCTGATTGCTAAACGAGGGCTTAATTTTCTAAAGAAATGAACGCCTTTTCATTTCTATCTAATAGTGTTTATTTTAAATTTAGAAAATATGATCCATGCAACAAAACTTAATTGATCGAATATCAACAATCAGAAAGTTGAATCACATTGGCCCTATTTGGGTAAATAGTTTATTGACTTATTTAGTTTATAAGCAGCTAAATAAGTAATTTTGTTTGATTTGTTGAATAAGCACGATTTAAGCCAATAAACAAATAAGCTAATAAGTTAAATAAATTAAAATAAGTAAAAAATAAGTCAAAATAAGCCAAAAAAATCAAAATAAACAAATAAGCAAGTGTCTTCCCAAATAAAACAAATAAGCCAATTGAGCCAAACAAACTAACTTATTCATGTTTTCGTTTATTTGTCAATAAACAAATAAGCAAGTTATTTAAACGGGATCATTAATTTGAAAATAATTACAATTTCCTCGATAAACTTTATAATATGAACGATTTAAGATGAATTATCTTCAACACCATAAAATTAAAATAAAAATCTCTCTATTTATTTGAGAAATTGAGAGAATCTGGATTAAAAAAATAATTTTGGTGAAATTTTGTTTCTTCATTTGTACTAATTTTAAAAATTTTAGTTAATTTCTAAGACTTTCATGAAAATTAGAAAAATAATTTTTCTTGATAAAAGAATAATTTGTTAAGCTGAAATAGATTTAAAAAATGGGGTTTTAATAACTAATGTTTTTCAGTCCTTTTTGCACGTTCCATTTGCACCTTTTATGCGCTGGCACTTTCATCTATTCGTATCGTGTTGTACTTTTAAATACAATATTATTTTGAATATATTTTTATGATTAGATCCGTTCATTATATAAAGTTCGTTTAATTTGTTATTTATGTAAAAATTTAGATTGATCCAATCCCCTAATTAAGTGATTGAATAACATTTGTTTAATAATTTTTTTCTCAAAATTATAATTTTTATTCATTTATATATAAATCAGCATTATGCGACCACTTAACTACAAGTATCGGATCAACCTAAATTTTTTCATAAATAATAAAATCGATGAACTCTACATAATGAATGGATCCAATCATAAAAATACATTCGAAAAAGTAATGTCTTTTAAGCACGGCACCATCTCTGCATCCGCCTGTTCGGCCATTTGACCTTACCTTCCAATTAGGTTAGGGAGAAATCCCATGTCTAATATACTAGATTATTTGTTCCAAAAATTATATATTTATTTATTTTAATATATCAAGAATTATTAAATATATCTTGAAATTTTTGTATCAGGAGATTCTAATATAAATCAACGGGTTCAATGTGTTAGAAACTTAGAATAGAAGAACATGCAATTTTTGGAACAAAAAGTCTTCTTTTCTGAATTCAAGACATTAACAATATTAGATGCCAATTTAATTGATTTATAAAATGGCTTTATTATATTATTATTATAAAAACTTATTAAAAAATATAGGAGAAATAATTGTTGATTTGATGTCTCGAATTTTGGTATTAATGCTCGGTAAGACGTCCGGACAGCATTGAAGGACTAAAAAATAGGTCAACGTAGGCTCAGGATTTCTACAGAAGGCAGAGAAATCGAGACCTGTTAAAGACGGATCAATCGGTCTAAAGATGGATCGATCGGTCTAGGCGCAGTAGCGATTTTCTACGCGGCTGCTAGAGTTAAATTTTGACATAGGAGCTGCCTATTAAGGATTTTATGTTTTATAGAAATCTTAAAGTCGTCTATACACGTGAGAATACTCAGTAGAGAGACTAAAGAGAGTATAAAGAGACGGTAAGAAACTCAAGTTTGAAATCACAGATACAGTGTGAGTGTGAGTGTGAGAGAGTGATTGTAATTCTTATTGATAATAGTGGATTCTTTCTTCTTGTCATGCGGAGGTAAATAGTCAACCGAACTACGTATATTTGTATTCTTGTTCTTTATTTGTTTTGTGTGGATTAAAATCTACATTCTTGTTTTCGCTGCATAAGAGATTTGAGTTCTTAAAATCCCAACAATAATTGAGGAGCTTGATAGCTCAGTGGTCTTAGTCTTATAGACTTCTCACTCGGTCAGCGGTTCGAGTCCCTCCAATCCCCTTTCCTCCTCCCCTTCCCTCCCCTCCCCGCTGTCCCTGTACTTCCCATAAAAAAAAAAAATTCCCAACAATAATTAATAATTAAAGCTTGGTATGATTATGTGATGTCCAAAAGCGCTGAATAATAATAGTGCACAAATGTTGTGCGCCTCTATTGTCCTACTCTTTGAATGGTATAATGCCCTTTTTTTTTCTTTATTTTATATAATTTCTTTTAATTTCAATATTTCATTATTCTTTATTTTTGAAATTTCTCTCATTGAAACAATTCCAAAAAAAATTTAGTTTAAAAATAAGAATTAAGAAAAAAAATAAAAAAAGTCAATAAACCAACTTTATATTGTTTATTTCAGTATATCGTAAGCTATTTTTATCTTTTAATCAATTTTTTTTGATTTCTCAATTTCAAAAATAAAAATAAAAAATTAAATAAAAAGTTCAAAAAATTAAAAGTTAAAAGTTAAAAGTTAAATCAAAAATTCTTATTAAATCTGAAACTAATAATCCTATTTTATCTTAATTTGTACCAAATTAGTCTCTTAATCAAATGCCCTGATTGGTAGACCCACTTTATTGACTTTTTAAAATGCAGCAAAACTAACAATAAAAAGGCCAAAATACTAAAAATTAAAATAGTAAAAATCAAATCATAACATTAATCTATATGATAATTTATTTAAACTCTCGCTCCATTTTACAAGATAATAATAGTTTTAATTGATTACTTATTATTATATAATCATTATAATCTATTATATAAAAAACAATTATATTCAATTTGAACAAAAAATACATATATTAACTTTTTACTCGGTTATTCAAGGCATAATTGAGATGCCTAAAAACATTGGCTTTTAAAATATTTAATTTTTTTAGAAAAAATAAAAATAGAAAAAAGTTGAGGTATTTAAGATAATTTTTGTAGTAGATTTTTTTATTTTTTTACTTTTATTAAAATGTTTAATATACCTTTACTTTTTATTTTTAAATTGTACTATTCAAAATATTAGTACAATTTTTTTTTATTTTTATGAAGATCGTTGACCTTTTTAATTGAGAGTATTATAATAATTTTAATTTAAAAAAATTATAATATTTGAGATGTGTATAGATTTTTTTATTGAATTAAGAGATAAAAAATTAGTTTTTTTTTTTAAAAATACAAACATTATAACCTAAAACCTGGCTTTTTGCCAAAAAAAAAAACCAACTTTTCTTTGGAAAAA
>JAULJZ010149702.1:0-31001 GCA_032270985.1 Heliamphora pulchella | reverse complement strand
GTTGCCACGTTTTGGGACACGTCAGGCCATTTGGAGTTGGCGGCCGCCACAATGCAAGTTGGCGGCCGCTGGGTTGGTAGAGGTTCTATTGGCGGCCACCACAATGTGAGTTGGCGGTCGCCATGTTGTAGTTGGCGGCCGTCACTTTTTGCTAGGGTTTCCAAGAGGTTCTATTGACGGCTTCCACAATGAATATGGTGGTCGCCACTTCTGACAATGACCTGGGCAACAAGTTATTGATGGTTTGGTACAATTTCATTGGTTTTGAAGGTTTTTGATGATTGGGTTCAAATACCGAGCTTGGATCACCTCCCGAGGGTCGTAGTGAGGCACTATTCCACCTGTTTTTATCATCGGATTCGCCTAAGATTAGGCGGGGTCAAATTGGGGTGTCTACAGATGCTGACACATTTTTAGACACGTTAGGCCATTTGGAGTTGGCGGTTGCCACAATGTGAGTTGGCGGTCACCATGTTTAAGTTGACAGTCGCCATTTTGGGAAACGGTTCCACAAGGTTTTATTGGCGGTCGCCACATTGGAGTTGGCGGTCTTCATGTTTGGGAATTGCTTGGACAACAAGTTATTGATTTTGAAAGTTTTTTACGGTTAAAGTTCAAATTCTAAGCTTGGATCGCTTCCCGAGGATCGAACTGAAACACTTGTTCCACCTATTTTCATAATCGGATTCATCTAAGATTGGGTGGGGTCAAATTGGGGTGTTTACAGACGCGCACGAGGAGCACTTTCGAATTACTCCATAGTTGTTGTGGGGACATCAGCTATATGCCAAGTACGATAAATGTGAGTTTTGGTTACCCGATGTAAAGTTTTTAGGACATGTAGTTTTGAGAGATGGGGTGGCAGTGGATTCTTCTAAGACAGAATCCGTGATGGGATGGGAGAGACCGAAAATGTATTTGAGATTTGGAGTTTCATGGGGTTAACGGGTTACTACTGTAGGTTCGTGAAAGACTTCTCTAGGCTTGCGGCGCCTATGACACGCCTTACGAGGAAGGAAATCAAATTCGTATGGAACGGCAGTTGTGAGCTCGCCTTTCAGACATGAAAGACAAGGTTGACCAGTGTGCTTATTTTGATCGTACTAGAGAGAGGGCTCAGCTATGCCGTTTATTACGATGCGTCGCATGAGGATTTGGGTTGCGTGCTGATGCAACTGGGTAAGGTAGTTGCCTATGGATCTAGACAGTTGAAGATTCATGAGAAGAACTATCCCACACTTGATTTGGAGCTCGCGGCGATGGTCTTTGCTCTAAAGACCTGGAGGCACTATTTGTATGGAGAAAGCTTTGAGGTGTTCTCGATTCACAAGAGTTTAAAATATTTATTTTCACAGAAGGATCTGAACCTGCGCCAGAGAAGATGGATGAAATTTTTGGGAGACTATGATTTTGATCTGCATTATCATTCGAGAAAGGTCAATGTTGTGACTGACGCCCTTAGTTAAAAATCTTTGAGCTCATTAGCTCATGTGGCAGTTAGGGAGTGGAGTATGCTTGGGGAGGTCGACGAATATGACCTACAGCTTTATGAGTCCAACGACTGTGTAGCCTTATTCACGGTGGTGTCTCAACCCACCCTTATTCATCACGTTATGGAGGCTTAAAATCTAATGCAGAGAGCCTAATATTTTGGGAACATGCCTTGAATGGCGAGGGTGCCAAGGAGTGGACTATCCACTTCGATCAGAGTTTGAGGTTTGCAGGAAGGATCTTCGTGCGGGAGTCGTACCGTGATGACGTACTTCGTAAGTTTCATCATTTGCGTCTTATAGTACATCCGGGTGGCACCAAGATGTATCATGACGTACGTAGACAGTTTTGGTGGTGGGACATGAAGAAGGATGTTGTCCTTTTTGTTTCACATTGCCTTACTTGCCAACAAGTGAAGGCTGAGCATCAGATACCGGCGAGTCTGTTGCAGTCATTGCCAGTGTCGAAATGAAAATAGGAGAACATCGTTATGGATTTCGTGTCGGGACTTTTGAGGTCACCGAGGGGGCATGACGCCATTTGGGTTGTGGTGGATAAGTTGACTAAGTCCGTGCACTTCCTTCCTATTTGCATGAGGGATCCTATTAATAAGCTTAGCAAGCTGTATGTGAGTGAGATTGTTAGACTCGGCGGAGTGCCAATTTCTATCATTTCAGACCGAGACCCCCGCTTTACATCACACTTTTTGCAGGGTTTACATTCAGTTATAGAAACGAGCTTACTTCTTAATACTGCTTTTCATCCTTAGACAAACGGTCAGTTAGAGCGCATCATTCAGATACTCGAGGATATGTTGCGAGTGTGTGTTCTGGACTTTCGTGGGTCGTGGGAGGACCATTTGCCTTTGGTTGAGTTTGCCTACAATAATAGTTACTAGTCGAGCATCGAGATGGCGCCTTACGAGGCATTCTGTGGTAGACCTTGTAGATCGCCCCTTTGTTGGGCCGATGCTGGAGAGACGGCCGTGTTAGGGCTTGAACTTATGCGTGAGACCACAGAAAGGATCGTTGCGATTCGTAAATGTTTAAAGATTGCCCAAAATCGACAAAAGAGTTACGCGGATAAGAGGAGAAGACTGTTGGCATTTGAGGTGGGAGATCATGTGTTCTTGAAGGTCTCACCACGGAAGGGTCTAATGAGGTTCGAAAAGAGGGGGAAGCTATCACCACATTTTATCGAACCATTGAGATCCTTGATAGGATCGGAGAGGTGGCCTATCGTCTTACGTTGTCACCGTAGTTAGCATTCGTGCACAACGTTTTTCATGTGTTCATGTTGCGCAAATATGAACTAGACCCTTCACACGTGTTAGATTGGACCGAGTTGAGGGTTGAGGATGGCATCACCTACAAGGAGAGACCAATGAAAGTTCTTGACACGAAGGAGAAAGTCCTACGAGGTAAAACCATTGCATATGTAAAAGTCTTGTGGCTTCACCATGGTGTCGAAGAAGCTACGTGAGAACGGGAGTCAGAAGTTAGTAAAACCTACCCCAAGTTGTTTAATTCATGATGCATGTATAATTTTGGAGACGAAATCTCCAAAGTGGGGGAGGTTGTAGGGACCTGGTCTCTCTTTATTTGCAAGGATTAATGAAACTATGTTATGATAAATTCGGTGAAAAAAGGTTAAAGGTGTAACTCGTACGTAAAACTTAGAACTTGAGCATAATGACGTTTGCTAACAATGATTGTATGCTTGATGATGCATGATAACATTATTGTGGGTTGTTTGAGCGAGTTGTAAGGTGTTTGGCTTATGATTTGATTCATTTGTACATCCTTTATTCATGGTCACCTTCAGCATTGACCGGTCGAGCGGATTAGTAGCAAAGCGTTCGGGTAAGTGAGGACTGCTTGAGCGGACCCCTGTCCGCACGAGCAGACTGTTGACGAGCAGACTTTTTAAGTCGCAGGTTAGACCTTTTTCTTTCATTCTTCTCTTTTCCTTCTCTCTCTAAACTCTTATTGGGAGCTTTATAACCCCCCTTGGTGCTTCTTAGGGCATTCCTTGCCCTTCTTGGTGGTGATTCCTTGCTCCCCTCTTGGTTGAACATCTATTGGAGGTTTGAGCTTGGCGTTGAAAGCTTCGTCCTCATCCATCGGTGAGAGTTTTGGTCGATTGGAGCTTACTAGGGTCGTTTTCTTATTACTAGAGCTTCAAAGAGGTACGATCTATGACTATTCTTAAATGTTTATGTGATATGAGTTGTGGAATTGAAAATATGAATATGAATGTATGAAAATGGAATTTTTTGAAACTTTAGGTTAGGGTTTGATGTTAAAGAATGTTAAATCTTAGATTTATGGATGGTTTAAGATCATTCTATCTTCTGGTGGTTGTTGGATATGATCGGGATTGAAAAATGATGGGTTAGAATTTGGATTTTGAGTTAAAACCATGAAAAATTGGGGCTTTGGGTTTAAGGGACCTATGTGTTGAAATTGATAAAAATATTGGACAAATTGGGGTTGTATTAACTTATTGTGTGTGTGTGTGTGTGTGTGTGTGTGTGTTTATATATATACTCCATGAGTTCATTTGATACGTGAAAATGGTGGGTGTTAGGTTGGGGTTGTTGTGTAAAACCGGTACCTCGTTGGATATAGATCAAATGAAATGTTAACTTGGGGTGTTAAACCTTTTTATTCGAATATGTGATGGTTGAGATTAAAACCTTAATGGGTTGGGTTAGAATGTGGATGATTTAATTAAAGTACCTTGTGAATTGGTTGAATAATTAAGTTTGGGCACGAGTTGCACCTCGGTGGAAGACCAAAAATTTGCACATTGTAAGGTAGGCCCTTCATTCGGGTTAATCCCATAAAAGCGTGCTCTTGGGCAGCCCACTCATTGATGTTTATGAGAGAAACCAAAAATGTGTGCTCTGCGTGTTGGGTTAAAGAATGGGTATTTATTCACTGGGCCTCGCGTGGCCCAGTGGTGATAAATACGCCTGGTTCTATAGGCGCTTTCTGGATTTGGTACTTAATTAAATCAATAAATGAATTGGGTTGGCAAGCCATAATTGGATGAAATAGATAAACCATGGAGTATGGGAAAATGTTGGGTTGATTGGGAAACAATGGAATGACGGGTTACAACGGTTAGCTTCACTATGATTATCGAACATTGAACTATGCTCTTTATTTGAAAACTTGGTTATGTGGTGGGAATTTGATTTGGACAAACGAATTTGGTTTTGAAAAAATTATATGTTACATTTCACATAACTATCCTCGCACGTCATACATATGTTCATGCTTAGTCAATTTCCTACAAGTCTCGGCTCTTGTTGTTTAACAACATTTCAGATGATAGTGAGAAGAAGGTGTTGGAGTGACATAGATGGTTGCGGAACCCCTTTTGAGTAGTTTAATAGAATTACATATTTATTAATAGCATATTTTGAGAAATAAAATTATAAATGTAATTCTCTTTTTGAATATTTGGATGAATGTATTTGGGTTGGAGTAACTCGCGTTGTAAGGCCCTAAGACCATATATTCATGATTTGTATGCATGTAAGGGCGTTGGGCTTGTTTTGTGGGTTGAATCCCCTAAGTTTGAATGAAATGTCATGATCTTAGAGGCTTGATTTTGGGTTTTGGGGTTAAAAAAGGCTGTTTCATTACCAAATGCATGTTTTACTTCCTATTTGAGCATATCAAAAAGCATGTTTGAAACTTATGTTAATCAAGTGTCCTTTCCAACACTTAAAGAAATTTTCAGGACTTTGGCTGGAATGCTCTCGGATACCTCACTGCTCGAGCGGTGGAGGGCCCGCTCGAGCAGACTGCCATTGTGTGGAAATTTTATGTCTTTGTTTAAAAAGGGGTTTCTTTTGGTACTCTCTTGAGCACCCTTTGGGGTATAAAATGATATATTTTGAGAATTGTTTAACAAGTAAAACTCTTAGTTTTACTGTCACTTTTTACATGAAAATTGGATGCCTTGTTCCGTTTACTGTAAAGAATTGTTTTACAAACTCTGTTGGTTGAGAAGTCTTTAAATTGGATTCTCGTTTTCATCATCATCTTGGGTTTTTATCGTTATAAAATTGGGACGTTACAAATGCATTAAATCCTGACTTTTATGATCAATCTATAACTCAGTAGCCAAAGTGTTCTTGTTCATGAAGAAAATTTGTAATTCTATCAGAATTAGGATTCTAGTATTCTAATTCTGTCATAATACTGCAGCCAATTAGAATATATGCTACAATCAGCAATTGCAAATCACAGTCCCACTAAAACACTATTGCTGCCGCCGCTTGACCACGCACTACCGCTGCCCCACCACACCGTCGCTCACGCGCAGCGCTATTTTACTTTGCAGCCGCACCTGTTTGCTGCACTGTGCGGTTTAAATTCTGGGCCGTTTGAAATTTTTTGCTTGCTGCGCCGACCTTGATAATTGTTTTTGTTTTTATCACCACCATGAATTTCCATGATAATGATGGTCCACTGTTTGGCCCAGGCTCGGCTTTATGCTTTATTCAATGTATTCCAATTGCACGATAATTGATCATTAGTTCATTCCATGATCCATGAATTACACATGTAACAAATAACTAATCATCAAGCATATAATACCCACGTGCATTCCACTTGGTTACGCCGCATTAGCTTTGGACCGAATTATGGTTCCCAAGCATTGCTATAATTCCAAGCATGAATAATTATCCCAAGTTGGCGCCGCGGCTAGCTTTGCGTTTGGTTTCTCAGCATTCTTTGTTGTTCTCCGTTCTATGAATTTTCAATTTTTCGATTACATAAAAATTTTAAAAAAATTTAAAATTAAAAAATAATTAATTTTTTTACGTTGATTTATGCCTCCGAGGAATTTACAATCAATCTACTATGATCAACCCTCATGGTTAAGAAAAATTATTTAATAATTATTAAACCATGCAATCAAACATGCAAAAATAATGACTATTAAAAATCGAAATTAGATTGCCGACCAAAAAGAGTTAACTCAATTTAAATTTATCCGAACCCATGATTCAATCATACATAATCAAAGACGACTCTAATATCAATTGTTGGGGCAAACTGTCAAGATCTTAAAATTATATTTATAATTTTAGTCAAAAAATATTCAGACGGGCAAATGCCAAAACAAGTTCCAAATTAAAACTTTTGATATCGAACAATTAAAAATAAAATCTGGCAATACTCTCAAAATTAGTTTTAGAATTATACACTTCGAAATCGGGTTAGATAATTTCGGTTACTGTAACAATTTTTAGTCAGCAATTTGTCGCAGTTTTTGACTTCTAGTCAAATCTCCAACACAAACTTTTTACTAGATTCTTGAACGCTTGAACATGAATAAAGTGTGAATTTTTATCTATCGTGATCTTTAAAACATGTTTAGTCACCTATTCTTTATATTCACAAGACGTAAAAACCCTAAAATCAATTGTGATTAACTACTGATTAGGTTTTATAACATCATATAAATAGGTTACAATAGGGGCCTATAAGGTAAATAAGACATGGACTTTCAATGTAATTATAAAATCTTACATCAATCGAGAAGTAATTTCATAGAAATATAAATTACAATTCATTTCACTAAATAATTATAATTACACTCCCAGCCTTATTTTCAAAATCGAAGTATTCGAGCTCATGTTATTAAATGTTTATTTATTCTCCTCACGTCAAGATTACATATACCTGCTGATTAAATTAAATTACTGACAATTTAATCAGCTTCTTCGAAAATTCTTTCAGACATTCTACGTAATTTATTTGATTGCCAGATTATAAAATCCACTTGCAGGGTTCGACTCGGTCAAAACTTATAAATTTTCTTAAGGGGTATCATCAATTCTGATATTTTGAGACGTGAATTCCATCAATAATTAATATTCACCATATAATCAAATCGTTATTCAACTCACCGGGATTATAAATCCATAAAAGATAACACCATCTAATGAATCAAAACAATAAATATTAAATATACATATCTAATAATTATTTCGAAATTAAGAAATTAATCAATCATAATAACCATGGATGTAAATTAATTTATAAAATCAGTATAAAATTAATTATCCCAACTTGGTCTTGTTCAATATATATAAAATTTACTACCACAATAAGTCAGAACAATTATCGAAACATTTATCGTACCTCGTAATCAAGACAGATCTACTAAAATATTGTGCTATAACCGTACCGATGGTGTATCTAATTCTATTTAAATTGTGAACCAAAATTCATATTCCCCAAGAATCGATAATCTAGTCTTCTATATGTAAGTCAAACTCTACACACCAGATTAAATATTATGTAGAATAAAAGACATCTATGCACAATATTAAATAAATAATAAAATGCATACATTACTCGTTAAGATTCTCATAAAATTAAAAAACTAATTTTATTAATAAATAAAATTAAATACTAAAATTAAAATCATGATTTTTAATATACAATTCTAATACATACTTGTGAATTTCATGAAATCTATAATCCTTTGTGTGTATCTTAAATCCTTCCTATTCAAATTTATCCAACTTTTATCCATGATACTGACAATTCAACTCTGAAGAGGCGAAAGAAGAGAATTTAGAAAATGTTTCTATGTAAAGAAATGGATCGTCTTTATTTGCAAATAAATTTATGGGAATGAACATCTAAGGAATCACTTCAATTACTCACAAGTAATTAGTATCACAACAAATTTGTTCCAGGTCATTTAGAGTTTATCACCCTCTTTAAAAGTCATAATCAATTTATATCTACCAAGTTATGGCTAGGTTGGGATAGAATTTAAAATTTTATTTATTTATTTAATTAGTTTTCATTTTATTTTTTTGGATTGCCTTAATTAGAGAAATTAGAAAAGTAAAAACATTTAACCACAAGATTTAAAAAAACAATAAAAACAAAAATAAACAACGTAAAATATAACTTATTGACTTATTTTATTTGTTGAGTTCTTTTTTTCATAATTTGGTCAAAAAAATATTTTTTTTGACTCATATCAATCAGAAGAGGTAAAAAATATAATAATTTGACCAAGTAAAGGCAAAAAATAAGTAAAATAAAATAACAAAATAAATTATTATTTTAAATGAGGAACCCTACCGCCATCCCTACCCTCCCATTCTTTTTTGTTGTCCAAACTCTAGGATAAAGTAAATCTACATATGATGTATTCATCAAAAAACACAAAATAAAAATAGAGTTATACATCAAACAACACAAAATAGAAACAGAATTGTATTTGTGCAGACCAAATGGGGTTACTGCCATATGAGTTTTTAATTGTATAACCCAACTAAAGAATGAGTTTTTGTCCATATTACAGTAGCAATCGAGGAAGATAAAAACCCATTCTCATTGAATTCCGCCATGGGGTTAGTTGTCGAAAATATTGATAAATTTCTGTTCTTAACTAAGAAAAAGCATAAATGTTGGTAACTTTCTTCCCATTTACTTTCTTCTTTTTTCTCGATTTTCTTAGCTACCTATAGGCTGATTTATCGAATCTCACTTCAATAATAATCAAAATTTCAAGGAATTGATTCCTGAACAAAAAATTTAACTCAGAGCAATAGAAACAGTTTCTATAGAAATAATTTATAATCTAATAACTATTCAATTTGAACAAGTTTCATGTGTTACGATTGTATATTAAAAATCATATTTTGCGTAATTATTTTTTATTTTGATTTAATTTATTAATAGAATATGTTTTTCCATTTTAATTAGAATTTATTTGAATAATGTTTGCATTACATTATTTATTTAAAGTTGTGCATTGGTATCTTTTATCATACATAGTAATTAATCTGGTGTGTAGAGTACGACTTACACACAGAAGATCAGATTATCAATTCTTGTAGAACATAAGTTTTGGTTCAAAGTCAGATAGAACTAGACACACCATTGGTAGGGCTGTGGCATAGTGTTTTAGTATATCTGTCTTAATTACGGAGAACAGTATAGTTCCAACTTACTGTTCTAGTACATTTTGTGTGTATTGAATAGGACTGCATTGGAATAATTATTTTTATAGTGACTAAATAAAATAATTCACACGTCATGATTATTATGAGTGCTTATGATTTTAATTTCGAAATAATTAATATACACATATATTTAATATTTGTTCTTTTGATTAATTAAAGAAAAAAATCTTTTACGGGTCAACAATCGTAGTGAGTTGGATAGCAATATCACTTCTATTGTGAATATTAATTATTAACAGAATCCCTATCTCGGATAGGGATTGATGATACCCCTTTAAGAAAGCTTTAAGAAAGCTTATAACAAAAGCGGCAGGTCGTAAGAAATTATGTGAGAGGTCGATTAAGTATAATTGTTAGTAATTTAATTTAATCAATGGGTATTTGTAATATTAACGCGGGAGAATAATAAGCATTTAATAACAAGAGTTCAAATATTAATTTTCTGAGAATAAGACTGAGGGTGCAATTACGATTTCTTATTGGTATAAATTGTTATTTTTATTTTTATAAAATTAATTCTAAATTTAATTGGGTTTTCTTAATTACATTAGAACCCTGAGTCTTTTTTACTCTTTAGGTTCCAAGTGTAGCCAATATATACACTATTATAACCTTTGGTGCCAATCGATTGATTATTAGGGTTTTTACACACTTGTGAAAATCTAGAGAATAACATGGTAGCCAAAGATAGGGTTTGGAGCACGAAGGACCAAAACCCACACTTTATTTGTGTCTTCGATATTCGTGACTACCCCAGAAGATCTAAGTTGGAGACAAGATCGCCGATTCACATGCTGATCTTGAAGGATCGCTGTTCAAGTGCAGAAACGAGATCATATCAGTGAGATCTTGCAGATATAATCCATATTCTGCCTTGTTGGGTGTAACATGTTTTATTTTTTTCTGTTCGGGGGCTGGGGTTTCCGTCTGTTTGGATGCCCCTCTGAACGGAATAGCACTGTAGACACCTCAATTTGACCCCGTCTAATCTTAGGTTGATCCAGGTGAATTCGATGATAAAGACAATTGGAATGGTGCTTCAGTACGATCTTCGAAAAATAATTCAAGCTCGGTGTTTGAACCCAATATATGATAAAAAACCTTCAAACAAGTAAAATTGTGAGACCTGGACTCGTCTCTTTTTGAGACTTATATATGTTTGACGTGTTTTTGCATATATATTTCTGCGGTGTATGATTTATTCGTTTTAACGCATGTTTGAGTTGAAATAAGCATGCGGGGTTGGTTCCCGGAGTTGTAAAGAGTTTCTGTGCGAATTTCAAAATTCAAAAAAAAAAAGATATTTTCGAAAAAGATATTTTATTGGCCTATAAATATCTAGCCTTTAAATATTTGTGGAGATATTTTGCAAAGCTTGGAGACTAAGTTTATTTTTCTCAAACCAAAACCTCTACCTTCTCTCTAACTTCTCGGGGGCCCGGGGCTTGATTTTTTGACAAACCAACTGCTGATCCTTAGTATTGGCATCGCGGTCTACGCATCCATCTGAGCGAAATTCCATTCCGACAAAGCTCGATTTTGCACGTAGATCGAGGCGTCAAGTTTTTAACTCACCAAGGTAGGATCCTAGACTGTATAACTATTAGAGGGTACTACGTGTAATGAAACATGTTTCTACCGTTTAAAAACGCATGAAAAATGATTTATGTTCCAAAGGTTGGATTTTGGTTCAAAATTGCTTTGGGTGGATTTCAGTTGGAGGAAAATGGTTTTGAGGCTTTCATTTCGGTGTATCTTGGTTGTTTTGGGTTTGCATATGCCCATGGGTTGTAGAGTGAGTGTTTGGTTAGTTTAATTTGGAGTTGAGAAGTTGTTTAAGTAGCTTGGGTTTGTTTTTCACCATCGCCTGTAGCCTATTCTAAAATTTGAAAATTTTGAGTTTTGTGTCAACACCATTTTCTGTTTGTGTCGACACAATGTTTCTTCTGTTGGAGTTGAGTATTCTGTTGTTGTTTGTGTCGACACAATTTCTGTTGGTGTCGACACTTTTTGTTGCTGGTGTCGACACATTTCTGCTGGTGTCGACACTTTTGCTCTCTGCATATGTTGCCTAAACTCTCGGTTCTTTTGTGTCGACACCTCCGCTGTTTGTGTTGACACATTTTCTGTTTGTATTGACACGTCCGATATTTGTGTCGACACCTTTTCTGTTGGTGTTGACCATTTTCTTCCATTATGTGAGAAGAAGAATTTTGAGATTGGGAAGAGTTCTATGAGCCGTGGGGTCCTATAATGGGATGTTTGCCTGTAATTTTCAAAAGAAATGAGGTTTGAAAATGAGGAGTTTTATGAAAGTTGTGAAAACGTGTTTTATTAGAGGTTTGGAACTAACCCTTGGGTTGAGTCTCAACTTCTAAAACGTTTTGGGTGAAAATATATTTTTACATGTTTTGTTTGATCTCTAAGGTTTATGGATTGGATCTCCTTATATACATGTGTTGTATATCTGTTTGTGGGTTAGTTTTGAAATATTTATCCATAGATGTACCATGATAGTGGATTCGGTTGAGTTGGGCTTCCATTGCTACTCGGTGCAAGTCCAGAAACGTGCGCAGCATAGGTGCTCTGTACCTTTGGGTTAGTCCCCGTAAATTGAGTGTGTGTGAGTGCTTTGTACCCTCGGGCTCAGGTCCCATAAATTAAGCAGTAAGTGCTCTGTACCTTCGAGCTAGTTCCTGTAAATTGAGTGGTTCGATTGTCTCCGTTAATAGCGTCGTTGTCGTGACTCCGTATAGAACTTATCATTACTAAGCCTGCGGGTCTAGGGTAATAGACGAGAGTCTATAGTTGTTACCTTTGTTGGTGTGGCAGAGTCGATACATAGGATTACATTTTATTGTGTCTCCTCGGCTGTGTGTCCCGAGTTGAGAATGTTGTGTTTTACTGCTTTTCCTTAACTGTGCCATAAAATCCGTCAGGATTATAAGCATAGTTTCAAGGATAAAAACTTATAGTTTTTTAGAGAAAAACCTGTTTGGCTTTTGTGGTTGAGTTAGCTCTCACCTTATGATTGCATGACCTGTATTACAGTTTTACTATCTATGTTCTATTGCGCTTCGGCTCACGGTGTGAAATTTGTTGTTATAAAATCTTTTTCAGGTGAGCACGTGGAGTTGACCTAGTTGCAGAGGTGATGGAAGACTTGCTGTAGTTTTTCCTTTTTGGAGACATGTACTTTTACATGTGATGCCTATGAAGGCTGGTTTTGTACACCTTTTGGCGATATACTTATTCATGTATGAGAATGCATGTTTATCGTTTATGAGAGCTGAACTTGGAAAATCTTTTATCCAAATGTTGTATTTTGATTCCCAACTATAAAAACCTATTATTTTTATTAAATGGGTGTTTTGGTGGGCGTTCGCGTGACCCTGGTGTTTGGTGCGTGACAACTTGGTATCAGAGCTCTGGGTTCAAATACCTAAGAGCCATGGAAAAGAGGGTATATCACCTTGTGAGGATGTGAATATGTTTGATTACCTGTGTTTTAGCTTCTGTTAACATACGCATGATAGCTTGTTTATGTGGGTATGGTGGTTGAATCTTGGGGTCGATTAGTCATGTCTTTGGGTATTTGGGTTAACATACTTGGGAGTTATGTTAGATACGCGTTTCGCGGACGTGATTTCTGGCTAGGAATCTGAGTAGGTTGTTCAGAGTGACGAGTCTTTCTTGCTGGTTCTCCTCGGTATGTGAGATGTGATGACATGATATTAAGTGGCTATGTGTTAGCATGCTTATCTGTCTTTTACGTTAGCCATAACATATTGTAGGAAGCTTACCCTATTATCTTGCTTTCGTATAGAGTTATGTCTACACGGGGTGGACGAAGCCGTGGTCAAGGCTGAGGCTGTGGTTCTGGCTAAAGGGACGTTCCAATCCCAGATGTTGGGGATGCTAATGCACCCCAAGGACCTGTTACTGAGGGAGATCTGTTGCGTGAGATGGTCGGCTCCATCCGGCAACTCGCTCAGGTCGCTAGGGGCAGGAAGAGTATACCTAAACCAAGGGCGACGGTCGCAATGCGCGAGTTATACCGTTTGGACCCTCCTACCTTTTCTGGGGATCCCAACCCCACGGTTGCCACTGAATGGCTAGAGCTGGTCACCAGGATCATGGACACACTATAGATTGAGGAGGACGATTTGAGGGTTACTTTTGCTGCCTTCCAGCTGAGGGGGAGTGCGCACATGTGGTGGAAGTTCACCAGGACTACAGTTACTGGCACTTAGGAGGCATTCACGAAGGTATTTCTGGAGAAATACTTTTCAGCGACACTGAGGGATCGCTACAGAGAGGATTTCCTATTTTTTACTCAGGGGACGATGTTAGTGGTGGAGTATGAGGCTGAGTTCACCAGTCTGTCTCGGTTTGCACAGGAGATCGTACCTACTGACGAGTTTCGTGCAAAGTGGTTCGAGAGGGGTTTGAGGCCCGCTATCAAAGATAGAGTGGCGGCATTCCAGATGCAAGTCTTCACAGAGTTGGTACAGATGGCCATGAAAGTGGAGGACACTCTGAATGAGACGCGCAGAGACAGGGATAGTCGGGGTCAGCAAGGAGGGGAACGTGCACAGTCTCAAGGGCATAAGGAAAACAAGTGCCAATGGACATCTGGTCCACATTCGCATCCGGTGGGGTCGTATCTGCCGCAGTCTTCTGCATCCGTGCCACCCGTGGTTTCAACAGGAAGGTCGGAGCAGAGGAGGGAGTCTATTTGTTTTAGATGCTAGCGGCTTGGACATCGTGCGGTAGAGTGCTGTAGTCCGACGCCTATTCAGTCGCAGTCGCAGGCTCAGGGAAGAGGGCCAGTGGTATGTTTTGAGTGTGGCTAGTCTGGGCACATCCATCAGGGATTGCCCCAGACGGGGGAGCACAGCTGGAGCTTCTGTTACTCCATCTGCTCAGGGACGTCAGCCATCCAGATTTGTAGAAGGGGGCACTTCAGTGCAGTCAGGTAAATAGTCTACAGTTCAGGGCCATAGTGCACTGGCCAGAGCTTATGTTCTAGTAGATCCCCGTTCATCCAGAGCACCGGTCGTGCTCGTGCTGCTGCTACCAGTGTTCTCATAGACACAGGAGCATCACATTCGTTTATCTCATTTTCTTTTGCATCTGCTTTGGGGTTGAAAACAAACCTGTTGGGTAGTGTTTTGAGAGTGGAGACCCCAGTCAGTGGGAGTGTTACCTTGAGTCTTGTATGTAGATCCTGTGTGTTGGAGGTCACCGGTCTTGTTTAGAGTTCGACTTTGTCATTCTAGACATGACCGCGTTTGATGTCATCCTAGGGATGGATTGGCTGACCACCTATCATGCCTTTATCGATTGCGATTGACGAAGGGTAACGATCTGTACACCAGTGGGAGATTGTTTTTTCTTTGTGGGTGACTGGGATGAAGGCTTGAGATCTATGCCCGGTGTTGTGCGGAATCAGGGCAACCTGGGTTTCCTTTTTGCAGCTCTCATGTTGGATGAGGGGATTGGGACTCGAGGAGAGTTACCTCCGGTGGTCTGCGACTATCTAGATGTCTTTCTTGACGATCTGTATGAGTTGCCACCGAGCTGTGAGGTAGAGTTATCTATTGAGTTGATTCTAGGAGCTGCTCCCATATCTACGCCATCTTATCGGTTTGCACCCGTTGAGCTGCGTGAACTCAAGGTACAGCTACAGGAGTTGCTTGATAGGGGGTTCATACACCCGAGTACTTCACCGTGGGGAGCTTCTGCTCTTTTTACCAAAAAGAAGGATGGATTCTTACGTTTGTGCATCGACTACCGGAAGCTAAATCGGGTGATAGTGAAGAACAAGTATCTTATGCCGAGAATAGATGATTTATTTGATCAGTTGAAGGGGTCGAGCTGCTTTTCATAGATAGACTTGAGATCAGGATACCACCAGTTGCGGATTAGGGACGAGGACATAGTGAAGACCGCTTTCTGAACTCGCTATGGTCACTATGACTTTTTGGTTATGCTGTTCGGTCTGACGAATGCACCCGCGACGTTCATGGGTTTGATGAACGGCATCTTTCATCCATACTTGGATAATTTTGTGGTAGTGTTTGTGGATGATATTCTCTTCTACTCACCTACTAGGGAGGCACATGAGAACCATTTGCATATTGTTCTGTAGAAATTGAGAGAGCATTGCTTGTACGCGAATTTTGAGAAGTGCGAGTTCTGGATGTTTGAGGTGAGGTTTCTAGGACACGTAGTGTCGACATACGTGGTAGCTGTGGATTCGTCGAAGACTGATGTTGTGACGGGTTGGGAGTGATCGAAGAGTGCCTTTGAGATTCGCAGTTTTCTTGGGTTTGGCAGGCTACTACCGATGGTTCGTTAAGGACTTTGCGAGACTTGTTGCACCGATTACGCGTCTGACGCAGATGGGAGTTGTGTTTGTTTAGAGTGAGTCTTGTGAGTCGGCATTCCAGGAGCTAAAGATGAGGTTGACTAGCGCACCAGTGTTGATTATCCCAGAGCGAGGCTTGGGATATACAGTGTATTGTGATGAATCACACGACGGTTTAGGCTGCGTCTTGATGTAGGAAGGGAAGGTTATATCCTATGGTTCTCGACAGTTGAAGACACATAAGAAGAACTACTCGACACACGATTTAGAGTTGGCTGCTGTGGTATTTGTCTTGAAGACATGGCGTCACTATCTTTATGGTGAGCACTTCGAGGTTTTCTCCAATCATAAGAGCTTAAAATACTTATTTTCGCAGAAGGACCTAAACTTGCGCCAACGACGATGGATGGAATTATTGGAGGAATATGATTTTGACTTGTAGTATCATCCAGGGAAGGCCAACGTTGTAGCTGATGCTCTCAGCAGGAGATCTCATGGCTCTTTAGCTTTTGTTGCTATACGAGAATGGGACATGCTTAGAGAGATTGGGGAGTTTGATTTCTGTTTTGGGGAGACAGCGACAAAGGCAAACTTGTTTTTAGTAGTTTCACGACCAGCATTGATTGCACGAGTGTTAGAGGTCCAGCAGACGGATCAAGAAGCTCAGATGATACGAGATTGTGTTGCTAGTGGAGAGGATACAGCAGGATGGGTTGTGGGTTCAGACCAGAGTCTGAGATTAGCCAGGAGATTATTTGTGCCAGAGTCATGCTGAGCTTATCTACTACATGAGTGTCATCATTCACGCCTTGTAGTGCATCCTGGAGGCACGAAGATGTACCACGACTTACGTCGTCAGTTCTGTTGGACGGGAATGAAGAGAGATGTGCTTCAGTTTGTTTCTCGGTGCCTTACCTGTCAACATGTAAAGACGGAGCACCAGAAATTGAGAGAATTGTTACAGCCGTTACCGGTATCTGAATGGAAGTGGGAGAATGTCACGATAGACTTTGTGTCAGGATTTCCTCGATCACCTAGGGGACACAACGCTGTTTGGGTTGTGGTGGATAGGTTGACGAAGTCTGCACACTTTCTCCCCATCCGCGTGAAGGATTCAGTGGACCGACTGAGTCGTTTGTATGTTAGAGAGATAGTCCGCTTGCATGGAGTGCCTGTTTCTATTATTTTTGATCGAGACCCGTGCTTCACATCGCGCTTTTGGTAGAGTCTTCAGGAGGCTTTAGGGACGAACTTGATGTTCAGTACTGCTTTTCACCCCCTGACAGATGGTCAGTCTGATAGGACCATACAGATTCTAGAGGATATGTTGAGGGCACGTGTTCTTGATTTTAGAGGTTATTGGGAGGATCATATACCGTTAGCAGAGTTTGCATACAACAACAGCTATCAGTCCAGTATTAGGATGGCATCGTATAAGGCTCTGTATGGTAGACCGTGTAGGTCACCAGTATGCTGGACAGATGTGGGAGAGACCACAGTCTTGGGACCCGACTTGGTGCGAGAGACGATGGAGAAGATCGCAGTGATTCGCTAGTGTCTTCAGACAGCTTAGAGCCGTCAGAAGAGTCATGCAGATCAGAGGAGAAGACCTTTAGAGTTTGCAGAGGGGGATCACGTGTTCCTGAAGTTCTCGCATCGTAGACGTTTGATGAGGTTTTGGTCGTAGCGAAAAACTATCACAGCGCTTCATTGGGCCTTTTGAGATTCTTGACAGGGTTGGGGAGGTTGCTTACTGTATGGCTTTGCCACCTCAGTTAGCATCTGTGCATAACGTATTCCACATTTCTATGCTTCGGAGGTACGAGCCTTATCCTTCACATGTGTTAGATTGGGCAGAGCTGCGGGTTGATGAGGATGCCACTTATGAGGAGCGTCCGGTGAAGATTCTTGATACAAAGGAGCAAGTGTTGTGAGGTAGAACAATTGCTTATGTCAAGGTCTTGTGACTTCATCACGGGGTTGAAGAAGCGACATGGGAGCAGGAGTTGGGGATGCGTGTTAGATACCCGGAGCTTTTTCCTTTGTGACCTTGTAGTGAATTTTGGGGGCGAAATTCCTTAAGAGGGAGAGTTGTGAGACCCTGACCCGTCTCTTTTTGAGACTTATATATGTTTGATGTGTTTTTGCATATATATTTCTACGGTGTATGATTTATTTGTTTTGATGCATGTTTGAGTTGAAATAAGCATGAGGGATTGGTTCCCGGGATTGTAGGGAGTTTCTGTGCAAATTTTAAAATTAAAAAAAAAAAGATATTTTCGAAAAAGATATTTTCTTGGCCTATAAATATCTAGCCTTTAGATATTTGTGGAGATATTTTGCAAAGCTTGGAGACTAAGTTTTTTTTTTCTCAAATCAAAATCTCTACCTTCTCTCTAACTTCTCGGGGGCCCGGGACTTGGTTTTTTGACAAACCAACTGCTGATCCTTAGTATTGGCATCGCGTTCTACGCATCCATCTGAACGAAATTCTATTCCGACGAAGCTTGGTTTTGCACGTGGATCGAGACATCGAGTTTTTAACTCACCGAGGTAGGATCCTAGACTATATAACTGTTAGAGGGTACTACATGTAATGATACGTGTTTTGACGGTTTTAAAAACGCAAGAAAAGTGATTTATGTTTCAAAGGTTGGATTTTGGTTCAAAATCGCTTTGGGTGGATTTCGGTTGGAGGAAAAGAGTTTTAAGGCTTTCCTTTCGGTGTATCTTGGTTGTTTTGGGTTTGTGTATGTCCATGGGTTGTAGAGAGAGTGTTTGGTTAGTTTAATTTGGACTTGAGAAGTTGTTTCAGTAGCTTGGGTTTGTTTTTCACCAACGCTTGTAGCCTATTCTAAAATTTGAGAATTTTGGGTTTTGTGTCGATACCATTTTCTATTTTTGTCGACACAATGTTCCTTCTGTTGAAGTTAAGTATTCTATTGTTGTTTGTGTCGACACAATTTCTGTTGGTGTCGACACTTTTTGTCGCTAGCGTCGACACTTTTCTGCCGGTGTCGACACTTTTGCTCTCTGCGTATGTTGCCTAAACTCTCGGTTCTTTTGTGTCAACACCTCTGCTGTTTGTGTCGACACCTCTGCTATTTGTGTTGACACATTTTCTATTTGTGTCGACACCTCCGATGCTTGTGTCGACACCTTTTCTGTTGGTGTTGACCCTTTTCTTCGTTTATGTGAGAAGAAGAGTTTTGAGATTGGGATGAGTTCTATGAGCCATGGGGTCCTAGAATGGGATGTTTGCCCATAGTTTTCAAAAGAAATGAGGTTTGAAAATGAGGAGTTTTATGAAAGTTGTGAAAACGTGTCTTATTGGATGTTTAGAGCTAACCCTTGGGTTAAGTCTCAACTTTTAAAACATTTTGGGTGAAAATATGTTTTTACATGTTTTGTTTGATCTCTATGGTTTATGGATTGGATCTCCTTATATACATGTGTTGTATATCTGTTTGTGGGTTGGTTTTGAAATGTTTATCCATAGATGTACCGTGACAGTGGGTTCGGTTGAGTTGGGCTTCCATTGCTCCTCGGTGCAAGTCCAGAAATGTGCACAGCATAGGTGCTCTGTACCTTCGGGTTAGTCCCTGTAAATTGAGTGTGTGTGGATGCTTTGTACCCTCGGGCTTAGGTCCCATAAATTAAGCAGTAGGTGCTCTGTACCTTCGGGCTAGTTCCCATAAATTGAGTGATTTGGTTGCCTCCATTGATGGCGTCATTGTCGTGACTCCGTATAGAACTTGTCATTACTAAGCCTGCGGGTCTAGGGTAATAGACGAGAGTCTATAGTTGTTAGCTTTGTCGGTGTGGCAGAGTCGGTACATAGGATTACATTTTATAGTGTCTCCTCGACTGCGTGTCCCGAGTCGAGAATGTTGTGTTTTACTGCTTTCCCTTAACTGTGGCATGATATCTGTCAGGATTATATGCATAGTTTCAAGGATAAAAACTTGTGATTTTTGAGAGAAAAACATGTTTGGATTTTATTGTTGAGTTAGCTCCCATCATATGATTGCATGGCCTGTATTACAGTTTTACTGTCTATGTTCTATTGGGTTTCGGCTCACGGTGTGGGATTATTTGCTGTAAAACCTTTTTTAGGTGAGCACGTGAAGTTGACCTAGTTGTAGAGGTGATGGAAGACTTGCTGTAGTTTTTCCTTTTTGGAGACATGTACTTTTACATGTGATGCCTGTGAAGGTTGGTTTTGTACGCCTTTTGGCGATATATACTTATTCATGTATGAGAATGCATGTTTATCGTTTATGAGAGCTGAACTTGGGAAATCTTTTATCCAAATGTTGTATTTTGATTCCCAACTATAAAAACCTATTATTTTTATTACATAGGTGTTTTGGTGGGCTTTCTCGTGACCCTAGTGTTTGGGGCGTGACAGAAATCATCATTAAACCACCATGTTGGAACCTTGGGGTCGCCATGTTCATTGTGGCGACTTATTCAAGAAACTCTTGGAAACTCTAGCCCAAGGCATCGACTGCCACATTGAACCATGGATCGCCAACTCTATTGTGGCGACCGCCAGTAGAACCTCATGGAATCTACACTTTTATTGGCGACCGCTATGTCTATACCTGGAGACCGCCAACTCCAATTGGCCTGACGTATCCCAAAACGTGTCAGCATCTCATTGGTTGAAGAATTCTATAAATACTGTACCCCCTGGTACATTTTTAGGATAAAATTTTAGTGAGAGAAATTCTGTCGTAGCATCAAGAGGGTACGACCCCCGACGCCGAAATCCTGCCAAAGTACCGTGAGTCGGACCTTTGATATCAATACTAAAATCCTAACTTAGATTAGATCATCACTTGAGGATTGGACTGCTAATCACCATTCCCCGACTCGAGGATTCAATAGCGATCCAGGTATTCTATTTGGATTCCCAGTCTTTCTGTCTCCATTCTCTCTCTCTTTGAGTGATCGAGTTAAGTTCAATTTCAATTTGTATGCTTCCTACATTTTTATAGTTCATCCTGTTTACCATTTTATGTGTTTCATGTAATTTAATTACTTTCATTAATTTCATAATTATCATTTTGATTCATATAAGCACATTCACACTTAGCATATTGTTACTTTTAAAAGGATCATTAAATAGTGTTAATATAATTTTGCAATTGCGACTCACAATATCGTTATTGTTATAATTAATGCACTAACATTCATATGGTTGCAATTATCAATATTACTCTCATATTTTATATTTCTTAGTTATATTGTAGTTGTTATTCTCATTTGTTAGCATGTTGGTTTAATTAATAGTATTTATTTTTCTTTTCTTTTATGCACCAAATCTTTTAATGTTAGTTTAAATTTGTTAGTTTAGTTTATTTTCTAATTTTTTAGGTTAAGCATGTTAGTTTGATTTTCTTTAATGTTTTCAAATAGTGTTAATTTTAATTTCTTAGTTTTTAGTATTTTTTTTTCTTTTAAAACCTTTTATTTTTGGTTTAATTTTCTTTAATAGATTTTTCTTATAAAATTTTTGTTGTTAGTCTAAATGTTTACTTTGTTACTAAGTTTTAATATAGGATTTTTACATACCTTTTCTTATTTGTAGTCTAGCATTTCTTTTTATTAATTAGAAGTTAATCATATTAATATTAATCTAGCTTATTTTGGTAATATGCATGCTTTATTTACTTACTTTAAAATAATTGTTTTAGATTAACTTATGTTATTTGAGGTTGTTTAATAGTATTGTTAGAACGTTCATGTCCATTTTATTATAATTTCAATTTTAGTGACTTTTAGCATGCTTTCCATTCTTTTATTTGAATCATGCCATGCAGATTTACTCTATGTATCATTTAGATAGAAATTATATGCCATGGGATTTAGAATTTTATTTTTTTATTTGCTTTGATTTGATGTTCTATATACATATATTATGTATTTTTCTGTATTTGATTTTGGATGTTCTCTCCTCACCTCTATTTTCTGTATTTTAATGCCTTTGAGAAATCTGATTAAGAACCAATGATGATTAGTAGAAGCCAATCTCACGGTTGGGCGAATGGGGTGTCTAACACCTTTTTCGATTCTTATCTTAGCCCCTGAACCCTTTTTCTCTTGTTAATGTTTTAAAGATCGGTAACCATTTTTATTTTTTTTTGGTTTTTCTCAAAAATCAAGTGGCGACTCCATTTTCAACAAAAAGAGATTTTCAAAATTTGGCTTTTAAGGTGGCAAAATATTTTTTAAATATCTTTTGAATTTCCTTATTTTTGAACTCAAAACCCCTACATCTCGGTACCACATGCACATATTAGTTTTTGTCTTTTTCCATTTTGCTTTTTTTTTTTGTTGTTGATTCAATTCGTATACACCGTCATTTTTCTTAGGACTCCAGTTCCTTCAAGTGGTATTAAAGTGATTTTTGATGCTGCATATGGATTGAACCATAGCCATGTTGTCCACATATGTTTGATCCTTGCATGATATGGGGTACAAGTATACTAGAACAGTGCTAACCTCTATTTTGCAGCATTTTATCCCGGTATTATGGTCTCGCATATTGTATGTATGTTGCATGCATGGTTTTACGTAGTTTTGATTTCCACGACATTTGAATTGTGGTAATGAATGTGAAGTCCATTGGAGGCATATGATCAATGTAATCTTCTATCGAACCTGTTTTTATAAGCTTTAACAGGTTGGAGTTGAAGAGAATGATGACTTTCTGAGCCCCAGCACCACTTTCTATGTCTGTTAAAAGTCTTGGACGAAAAATAAGTATTGTGGATCAATGGCTGTGCAATTAGCCATCAAAGTTCAAAGTGTAGAAATCCTGCGTCCATGTTGACACTCGTCCAGATGGAAAAGTTTCTGTGAAGAACCGTTCGAACGCCCGTTCGGACGAAAACGTCTAGTGATGCTTTTTGTGGTCAAGAATTGAGCCGGTGCAGTTTTTACAAAGCAAGGATGACTCAGTATCAAGAGGCAGCTCAAAGGATTTAGAGATGACCATAGTAGCCGGGATTACCTGTTTTATTTTCTATTACATGTTTGTATGGTTTTATGGTTATGTTGTGGATGCATGCTTTCTGGACAATATGGATAACCTGCATACATTGCATGCCTGGTTGGGTTTAATTTTATAAATTCATAATTAGGAAATTGTTTATATATGTGTAACTGGAGAATAAAATTATATTATCAAGTTTTTATTTAAATTTTATTTTTCATAAAATTATGAGGATTTGAAATTTTACCAGTTACACATATAACACATAAAGATGGTTTTCACCGAAATCTTTGTACCGCGTTGGTTATTTCGAATAATGAATTTGTTAAAATTAAATAAATTTTATAACCCTTAAAAATGTTTTTAAAACTAAGTTAGTGAGGAAATTTATCATTAATAAATTTCACGGTCCCCATCAATAATTTGTTCTCGGTTCCTTCCTCTTCATTGGACGAAATTAATTATGGTATCATCGGTACAAACATACTTTGAGGATAATTATGGATAATTGTTTGTGTGGATCACTTCTCTATTTGAAAGGTTCACTATGACTCAATTAATCTGGATTCAAGTGATAATTTTTTAGTGAAATAAATTATAATTTATATTTTTATGATATTACTTTTGGGTTGAGGTAGAATTTCATAACTACATTAGAAGTCCATGTCTTATTTACTCCACAGGTTCCTACTGTAGCCTATTTATATGTGGTTATAAAATCTAGTTGCCAGTTGATTAAAAATTAGTTGTAGGATTTTCATGTCTTGTGAATTCAAAGAACAAGTGACTAGACAGGTTTTAAAGATTATGATAGATTAAAATTCACACTTTATTCATGTTTTAGTATTCGAAAATACAGCAGAAGGCTTGTGTTGGAGATTTAACTAGAAATTGTTGCAATAACCGAAATCATCCAATCAGATTTTGAAATGTATAATTCTAAAAATAACTTTAGGAGTATTATCGAGTTTTATTTTGATTATTCGATATTAAAAGTTTTAATCTGGAGCCAATTTCAGCGTTTTCGAATTATGTTTTAACTAAAATCATAAACATAATCTTGGGATCTTTGCAGTTTGCCCAAATAATTAGTATTAGTGTCGTCTTTGATTATGTATGATTGCATCATAGGTTCAGGTAGATTTAGATTGAGCTAACTCAATTTTGTTGGCAATCTAATCATCGCTTTTAATGGTCAATATTTTTACATGTTTGATTGCATGATTTATTGATTATTAAATAATTTTTGTAATCACGAGAATTGATCATAGTAGATTGATTGTAAACTCTTTGGAAGTATAGGATCAATGTAAAAATAATTATTTTTTGATTTCTAGTTCTTATATTTTGATTTTTCTGTAATCGAAATAAAATAGGACGAAGATGAAAGAACAGTTGAAAAGAACAAGGTGCGGCGGAAAATTCAATGACTTTGAGTTTTGGTATTGAATACGAAAGGAATTATCATGTATCATGATCCAAGACATGAACATTCCAAGTATTCAAGCACGCTGAACCATGCGCTAGAATGTAATTAGTGCCATGGTGATTTTCTTCATGCACAAGCTGAATGCATCAAGTCCATAAAGAATGCATTGGATTATCATGAAGCTTTTGATTTTCATGGATGCACTGGAATGCATTATCTTGCATTCCAGAAGCTTTATGATTAATTCACGATGTATCACATTAATTACAAGGACAATCCCATTCGGTCAAGTATGCTGATCAAGGAACGGTCCAAACCGTGAAGTTGAAGTCAAACATTCCAAGCGGTAACGCAGCGAGCATTATATGGAGAAAAGCCATGGCAAAGCCAAGCGGCGAGGAATGAAGCGCGCTATGCGCACGTGACGACGTGGGTGGCGTGGTGCACGCGGGCGGTGCGGTGCAGTGGGGAAATGGTACTGCATGGCTAGGTGGTGGCGGTAGTAGTATTTCAATGGGTCTGTGATTTGTAGTTGCTAAGTCGTGTAGAGTTTCTGGTTGATTACAAAGTTTTGACAAGATTAGAAGACTAATCCTAATTTTGATAAGAGTATAAGTTTTCTAGATGAACAGAAACTCTTTGACTAAAGAGTTATAAATCGACCATAAAAGTCGGAATTTAATGCATTTATTTATTTTTTAAATGTGTGAAATGCTTTTATTTCGGTTTACTTATTTTGTTCAGTTTTAATTAATTCTGTTAATTTAAAATTAATTTTTTTGTAACGAAAAAAAAATAAAATTTTCTTTAATTTTTAAAAAAGAAAATTTTGGAATTTTATTTGTTATATAAAAACACAGTTAAGGATGATTTTTTTAAAATCGGTAATCTTGAAAAAACGTGACGATTAATTTTGAATTTTTTGAATTAATTAAAAGGAGTTTATTTTTAATAAATTATTTTTTTCGAAACATGTGTAACAGGAAAATAAAATTATATTCTTGGTTTGTAGTTAAAATTAATTTTTTAAATAAATAGAATTTTGAAATTTTATTTGTTACACATAAACACACTTAAATATGGTTTAAGTATCGAGATATTTTGTAACGTGTGATTTTTAAAAATTATAAATTTATTTTAATTAAATAAATTTTATAACCCTAAAAAATATTTTAAAAGTTAAGTGGGTGAGGAAATTTATTTACAGATAAATTTTGTGATTTTCATCACTAGTTCGTAAGTGATGTAATTGATTTTGTGTGTTGGCATTAGGGCCTTACTTCCTATTGGATAGAATTAAATATGGGATCACCGGTACGAATCTTCTTTAGAGATAATTCTAGATAATTGTTAGTGTAAATCATTTCTCCATCTGAAGAGTTCATTGCGAAGCGATTGATTCGGGATTAAGTGATAGCTTACACTTAGCTGTAAATAATAGTATACGCTCCATCTGAGTCACTGCTATTATTTATAGAATTGAAATTGTGCCTGCTATTTAATTTTACTTGGCATGATTTGTTGCTCAGATAGTAAAATTAATAGGAATTGGTATGTCTGAACAAATGATGAATAATAGACGTCCTTCCCATCGAGTCATACTATTCACGGTGTACTAGGCTATTGGCGATTTTTTTTTTAAATGGTAGTGGGAACCAATTTTAAAATAAAATTCAAAATTTTGTTCATTATAATTACTGATTTTATTTATGCGATTCTCAGAAATAAAATGGCTTTCAATCTACTCGTGACTATATTGAAAGAAAACAAACTCATGGGTCCTAATTATGTTGACTGAAAAAGGAATTTAAACAAACTTAGGAAGTCAGAAAATGTGTTTATTTTTGAAAAAAGTTCTTCCTCTATGCCAAAAGGCAAGATGAAGAAAAAGATTTAGAAATAAGGGGCACAATTTCTAAGGCAGTTAGTAGGCCACAAACTAGTATGAAAAAGTCGAAAGGCAAATGCTTTCACTACAACCAGACATGGCATTGAAAAAAAAAGTTTATCTTGGCAAACAGAACAATAAAGGTAATTTCTGTTCACTAGTTGTGAAAATATATTTAGCGGTGTTATCTACCGGTACCTAGTGTGTAGATACGGGAGCCACTAATTATGTCTGTAATTCATTGCAGGGGTTCTTGAAAACTAGACAACTTAGTGATAGGAAAATCTATATGCATATGGGCAATAATATAAGGGTGGCAGCAGTTGCAGTGGGAAATGTCACTTTTAGTTTTAGTAGAGATAAAATTTTAATATTGAGAGATTTTCTTTATGCACTTTCCATTAGAAGAAATTTAATTTCTATTTCTAGATTGGTTAAAGATGGATATTAGGTTTATTTTAATAACTTGGTGGTTATTAAGGATAATAAATGGTTTACCTATTCTGGTACATTGGTTGATAATTTTTATATTATTACTCTTATCTTTCCTACACTACAACTGAATAAATTGAACAATACATCTAATTCACCATTTAAAAGAAAACAACATTGTTTAATGAACCAAACGTATCTTTGGTACTTAATTACGCTTAGATCATATTAATGTAAAAAAGATAAATAGATTGGTTGAAGTTAGACTTTTAAATTCATTGGAAGTAGAGACACTTCTAATGTGATGCCCCGTCTTTCGGGTACGTCGAGACATACATAAGTATAATTAAAAATAATATTTTAGCCATTCATTCATAGTTACATACGTTAAATATTACATCATTAGGCATTCTGGACTAATTAAAAGTACATAACATTTACAGTTTACAAAAGATTAATAAAAATTTACAATGAACACGTGAAAACTGAACAAAAAGGAACAAAAGTTGAATATTCAATTTTTCAGCTAGCATTGTCGGGGTTCGCTGGCTCCTGGTGTTAGGGTTGGTATATTGAAAACTATATTTTTAGTATTTAATTTTATTTTAATAAAATTAATTTTTTATTTTATGAAAATCTTTATTAGCAATGTATGTATATCATTTCTTCAATGTTATGCATGGATGTTTGATATTCTGTATAGTATTTAATCTATTGTGTAGAGTACAACTTAAACACAGAAGATCATATTTTAGGTTCTTGCAGAATATAAATTTTATGTTCACAGTTTAAATGGAAATAGGCATACCATCAGTACTACTGTAGTACAGAGTTTTAGTAAACCTGTCTTGGTTACAGGGAACAGATAATAGCATCGTCTACTATTCCGACTCTCTGTGTTAGTACACTTTGTGTGTATTGAACGGGACATTTTGGGTAATTAATTTTATACTGACTGTATAAATTAATTCACACCTCAAGGCTATTATAAATAGTGCTTATCCTCTTAATCTTGAAATAATTGTTGATTTACATATGTTTAGTATTCGTTGTTTTGATTCATTAGAGGGTGCGGTCTTATATGAGTCTATATTCCCGGTGAGTTGGATAGTGGTATTACTTATATGAAAAATATTAATTATTGAAGGAACCTACATCCCGAAAGATCGGCATTGATGATACTCCGTTTAGGAAGCTTATAAGTTTTGACCGAGCAAAACCCTGCAGGTGGATTTGATTATTCAACAGTCAAATAAGTTAAGCAAAAGGTTTAAAGAATATCAAGATGCCGATTAAATTAAATTATCAGTAATTAAATTTAATTGGCGGGTATCAAAAATTTTAACATGAGAAAAAATGGTAAGTATTTAATAACAGGAGCTCAATGCATGAAGGTCTTGAGATTATGGGTCAGAGTGCAATTATAGTTCTTTAGTGGTGTGAACTATAATTCAGTATTTTATGAAAATTATAGAAATCGCTACTGATTTTCCATAATTTTCGATACCGCTATGAGGTTTGCTTAATTACAGAAACCGTTGATACGTGTCTGTGTTCCACTGGAAGTCTTACTCATAATTACTCCCAGATCCCTGCTATAGCCCTATATATATGCGGGTAGACTGAACCAATTTCATAACTTGTCTTCTAAGACTAAAACTGTTCAGGTTCTGCCGGTACGAGTTCTTAGAGGATTATAACCCACATTATATCCGGGAATCGCATAAGGGAATACAGTAAAAGATCTGATAGGAGCTTCAACTCGAATTCAAATCGTATTTGAAAATTCTACCGGTAAAAAGGTATTCTTATAAATGAACTTCAGATGCACGAGTTTTATTTGGATCGTTCGTCATCAAAAGTTTTATCTGGAGCCCGTTTTAGCGATTGCCCGTTCAGTTAATTTTTTTCGTTAATCGTTTGCAAAAATAGAGATTTTGGCGGTCTTGCCTCCAATAATTGGTATCAGAGCCGTTTTATTTTTTATTTTCGATTATCGGGATCGGGTAGTTTTAAAACTGTTGTTAACTTTATTTTGCAAGCGTTCTAATCCCGATTTTATGATCGTCATTTATTTTTCATGTTTGATTGAATGGTGTGAATGATTATTATTTTTTAATCAGGGAGTTGACCGTGATAGATTGAATGTGAGCTTTCGGGACATATGATCGATCTAATAGCTAGATTTATATTTTTAAATATCTGTTTAGATTATTTAAGAACAGGTTGAACATATCCAAAAATAGAGGCGGCACCGGCGGTGGTTCGAATTTTTACGGGTCACGGATCGCGGTAAGTTTTTTATGAATTTAAAAGGTTTTTTTCGGAGAGTTTTTTCGTAGTATTTATAAATAAAAAATAGCATAAAAAACAATTTAAAAATAGTGAGAAAAAATTATCAAAATAACTCGGTTCTGGCAATTTTGTCATTGGCGGTTCGGGGGAAGTTTTTATGATTTTTTGGACCATTTTTGGGACTACTTTTTGAGTAGTTTTTTAAACACAGAATTTTTGTAAAATATACCTTAAAATACTGTCAAAAACCAAAAAAAATAAGCTAAAATCACAACCCTAACAGGAGGCAAACAGACTGGCGATGGCGACGCCTGGCGGTAGTAGCTTCTAGGTAGTTTTTTGATAGTTTTTTGGGCTGTTTTTTTTTAATCATTTTTTGATAGAAAGATTCTACCTTTCGAGAGCTTTTCAACGGTATAAAATACGTCAAAAACAGAGTTTGGGAAGTGGTCGAAAAAGCCTTGGGAAGTTAGCGGTTCTAGGCGGCGGTGCTGGTGAGCGGCGGCAGTCTATTCTAGGTGGTTTTTCGAGCTATTTTTGAGCAAATATTTTTCATAAAAAAATATTACTTTTCGAGAGCTTTCTTTTTATATAAAGTACGTCGAAAATTGAGTTCGGGAAGAGGTCGAAAAAACCTTGAAAAGTTGGCGGTGTAGTGCTGTGGCGGGCAGCAGTATTTTTTGAGGTTCTGGTAATTTTTTTAGTCTTTTTCGATACTAGTTTTGAGTAGATTTTTTGATAGAAAAATTTTATATTTCGAGAGCTTTCCAACGGTATGAAGCTCGTAAAAAATGGAGCCTAAATAAGGTGGTAGTAGCTGCCTGAAGGTGGCGACAAAAGCGACGCCGGTGGTGGCTGGTGGTGGCCAGCTATTTTCTCTCTCTCTCGGGACTACTTTGTATTAATTTTTTGATAGATATGGGACTAATTTGATATATATTAATATATCAGATAGTATTAGGAAAGTTTGATACAATTAGGACACTGAATCAAAGACGAACATGGATTGAAACAGCTGATTCTCTTAGGGAGACTGAAACACCTCAGTGTTTCACTTGAATCATAAAATCGAGATATATACATATCGTGTTTATATATATATGAACTGCGTGGATGATTACATATCTGTTTTATTTATCTTGCTAATTTAATTAATTCAAAAATTCTGTTTTAATTAAAATATTTTGTAATGGAAAATAAAATTAAGTTTTTTTAATTAATTAATTTTAATTAAATATAAAAAATTTAGATATTTTATTTTTTTATAAAATATCACGTTTAAGATGATTTTTTTTAAAATCAGATATCTTAAAAAAATGTGAAAATTAATTCTGAATTTTGAATTAATTAAATAAAAAATATTTAATCAAAATAATTTATTATTTTTTAAAAAATGTGGAATAAAAAGTAAAATAAATAAATACCTTTAATCACTATCTTAGTTGAAAAGTTAAAAAAAAACTGTGCATTCATTAAATTTCATTTGTTACGCATTAAAACACGAAAAGATGATTTGATAAATCAGAATCTTTGGAATCGTGTACACAGGAAGATATTTGATTCTTTCAGATTATATGGTTTTTGAAATTAATAAATTTATTTTAATTAAACAGATTTGTATAACCCTCAAAAAATATTTTTTAAAATCTAAGTGGAAGAGGAAATTTATTCACAGATAAATCCTGCGGTCTCCATCACCAGTTTGTAGGCGATACAATTAAACCCTGCGTGTTGGCAGTAAGGCCTTTCTCCCCAACGGACAGATTAATTGCAGTATCGCCAGAACAAACCTTTTTTAAGGATAATTCTGGATAATTGTTAGTGTGGATCACTTCTCCATCTGAAGGGTTCATTGCAAAGTGATTAATTTGAGATTCGGTGATGGTTAATACTTTGCTGTATATAATAGTATTAGAACTAGGCAAACCAAGAGGAGGGGGGGGGTGAATTAGGTTTCTTTACTAGCAATAGAACTTTAATAAACTTTTTCAGAAAAACTTTTAATATTGCAATAAAACTCGATATGCAAATATGAAATGAAAGCAAATCTTAAAAGAAAAGGGATAGAGGTAA
>JAULJZ010149701.1:0-10265 GCA_032270985.1 Heliamphora pulchella | reverse complement strand
TCACTCAGAGGAGATGAGCAACATCTCGTAAGCCATCATAAATACAAGGATGGATAAAAGGACATGAGAGAAAGCAACTTAAGGTAAACCACAAATATCGGTCATTCAAGCAACCGAAGGGAGTAAACCAAAGGAATTAGATCAAATCGACCTTACTACCTCATCAAGACAACATGCTCCAAGAAAGTGTGTGCGCATAGAGATGAGAATTAGATTTTTAAATACAATATTGAGCACTCGCAAGAATCACAAGAGAGTAAAAATCTAATGTTCATGAGGATCCATTAAATAGCTATGCAAAATAAGAGTAAGAAACCACACCTTATCCAAGTCCAAGATATGCAAATGAAGGGTAAACACACAAGCACACAATCAAGCACACAAGCATGCAATAGAAAGCTATAAAAAATAAAAACAAAACAAAAGCAAACAGAAGAATGAAAGAAAAAATCAACTCTTGAGACAAAGAAGATACACCCAAAAGCGATAAAGAACCTCACACCCTAATTCATAGAGATTAAACCAATAGACATCCTAAGTGATTCAAATCTAGAGAAGTCCAAGGGCTTTGTGAAAATATCGGCCTTTTGATCTTGAGTGCGAATAAACTCGAGGGTCACAATACCATCTTCAACAAGATTCCGGATAAAATGATGGCAAATGTCGATGTGTTTGGTGCGGGAGTGTTAGACAGGATTGTTAGCCCAAGAGCTTTTTATTTTGATTTTGATGATTTTCATAATTTATTTTCTAAGAATAAATGACTTTAAATGGATAATATCTTTATATTTTCAAAATAAAAGTGTTAACACATTTTGATCATTTGGATTGACACCTTAAGCCAAAAGAAATGACTTAACTCTCAAAATGATTAAAACACTCACATATTCTTAAATAAGAATATTGTGTTGGAGCCAATTGAAAAATAAGTCAAAGACTTTTAAGGCAATATATACTTGAAACACATTAAGTGTGTCAACCCTTTGAACAAATGGCTTGACACCCTAACAGTTTCATGAAATTATTTTTCAGGTATCAAAGTTAGTGTCGACACAAAAGTGATCCTCACTTTTGGTATCTAGAAATTTGAGTCGACATAAATAGAAATTGTGTCGACACAAAACAGCTGAAGCCACCTGCAAATTTTGAGGTGTCGACACCAATTGAAGATGAGTCGACACAAAAATCCCGAGCCTACCTGAAGAATTTTGGTGTCGACCCCAAAGTCCAATTGTGTCGACACAAAAGAGCCGAGGCTTCCTGCAGAATTTCGTATCGACACCAAAGGCTAGTTGAGTCGACACAAAGTGCCTCCTCCGGATACTGAAGTTTCAAACGAGTCGACACCAAATCCAAATGTGTCGACACCATGATGTTAGTAAGGTAGTGTGCAGAAATTGTGTCGACCCCTCAGAAAATTTGTGTCGACCCAACCACATAAGGGATCCTGCCCAAACAATTTGTGTCGACACCAAAAGTCTTTGTGTCAACACCGGCGACGGAAATTCAAATTTGCGGCAGACCTCAACGGTTGAATTTTTGGCATTTATTACTCCAACCTACCTCCAACGGTCATGAATGCAAAAGAACTTATATAAGGAGTAACTTCTCAGCATTTAAGGAGGTTAGAGACTTATATTCACTGTTCTATTGCTAAAATCAATCTCAGAAATCTCAAACTCACATTTATTACTGTAACTCCAGTTCTTGTTCCTCATCTCTCTTTACATTCTATTTATTGTAAATCTTTTCTATAAAGAGAGTGAGTGTTCTTTATTAATACATCTCATTTATTGTATTCAAGGGTGAGCCACCCTTTATTCTTTAAGTGAGTGAGTGAAATTCATCAAAGAAGAGTTCAAGAGAGATTAGAAGAAAACAGAGACTTATTTTCATATGATCTTTTTGAAGCTGAGATAGGCTTGTGAATGTGCTCATAAACATTCAGTTCATTCAAGCGAAGTCTTGAAGATTGTAAAGGCTCTGAATACGCCCGTGAAGTATTCTGAATAGTGAAAATACTCAAGGGAGATCTTGAGGAGTAGACGTAGGCTAGGATAAAATTGAACCACTATAAATCTCTGATGTCTGGTTCTATCTCTCTATCCCTCATTTTTAATACTTGCATTAATTTCATATTTACTTATCTTACCTTATTGCAATATTAAAAGATTTCTTTAAAAAAAAATTTATTGTCATTATTTTTTAAAAGACCAATTCACCCCCTCTCTTGAGTTGTTTAGATCTAACACATCTTGTTCAGTTCCCAAATTAGCAAGATTATCTGCGCTCTGGTTGACACCTCTGAAAATATTTGTATATTTTGTTAGTGTTTAATATTATTGAAATTAATAGTTTATAAAATATAATTTGTAATAAAAATTATGAGTGTATGATAAATAGTTTATAGTTAAAATAAAAATATATATAATCATAATTTATAGCAAAGATTATGGGTGATTGAAAAAAGATATAACTTATTACTAAAATTAATTTCAAATTGTTGGATATGTGTTTTGTATTCTGTGAACCCATATAATTAGAGTTTCATAATTATTTGGTGGTTAGGGTTTTAGAGTTTTATAATTTTATAATAGTTAGAATTTTTGAGTTTGTCTATAAATATAAGCTTTATAGTTTTATTAGGTTTATGAAGAGTTAAATCAAAAGAGATAGAGATGTAAAGAGAGAAAAAAATACCAAGGGCACGAGAGTAACCCTTTAGCAGGAAAATGAGTTTGTTTTAGTGCTCGAGTTGTGGGTATCAAATTTTAGAATATTTTTAATCTCGAAATTGTAGACTCTATGGTTGCAATGGATTATCTCTAGCACCTATAAACGTAGGCAGGTTGTACTAAGTTACGTAAATTTTTGCGTGATTTCTTTTTATTGTATGCATGATTTTTGCTTCCGTTTGAATTCGGAAATTGATGTTTAAATTCTAACAAATTGTATCAGAGCCGATAGTTAACGATTCAAAACACGGGAGATTTGGAGTACAGGTATATTTTTTATCTCGGTTTGTATAAGATCAAAAATATTTATTTTGCAAAAAAAAAAAGAAGAAAAAGAAAAAAGGCGACGACGGTAGAGTTTGTGAGTCTACCTATAAATATAAGTCTTATCGTTCTAATAAGTTTGTGCAGAGTCAAATCGAAGAGGGTAGAGATGTAAGAAAATATGAAAAATACTAGAAGCAAGGAAGTAACCCTTCAGTGAAAAAACGAGTTTATTTCAAGATTCGGATTGTGGAGGTGTCGGATTTTGGAATAATTTTATTGTCCCGTTTGGGTGGACCTTACTTATTTGTTTATTTGCTTATTAGCAAATAAGCCAAATTCCATTTAAGCAAGTTTGTTTGGGTGGCTTGTGATTTATTTACTTATTTGCTTATAAATCAGCTACCCAAACGAGCTCATTTGCTTATAAATCAACTTATTTGGCTTATAAGCCAGCTTATTAGCTTATTTGCTTATTTGGCTACCCAAACGAGTTTATTTACTTATTTTCTTATTTTTAACTTATTTGGTTACCCAAACGATGTGACTTATTTTTTGGCTTATAAGCCAATAAACAAATAAACAAGGTCACCTAAACGGAGCCTATATTGCTATTGTTGATATTATCTAATTACGCATAAAATGAAAAAAAAATATTTATTCCGTTGCATATTATTTTGATTAATTTTTTCCAATACAAAAAACTAAAAACTGATCCCAACAGCATGGCCAAACACCCCGTAACCGGGCTCCACTTGTTATGGACTATTGAGGTATTTCTAGCTTTCACGTGTTTTATCTGTCGAATATGATCCGGGCCTCGTTTGGGTGGGAATTTTATAATAGGAAGTGATTTTCACATCTTTTATACATATATTTTTTATTACTGTGAAATCATATACTTAGTTTATAATCTTTTAATTTAATTCTAATATATATATATATATATATATAGAAGAAGATCTTTTGAAAGAAATGAATTTGTAAAAAATGGACTAATAAGAGAGCTGTCGATTAATAGTAGGTGCTGATTGTGATAGCTTTATTTTTTTTTTCTTTGACTTTTCAAATTTTTTAGATTTTTAGGGTTCAATTGAAAACTTGTTTAAAAATTAATTTTTTTTTATTTTTTTACGTTTTTAGCTAAAAAATTAAATTTAATTTAAAGTAGATTGTTTGGTAACTTAGTTTTTAATTTAACTTTTTTTAAGTTGACTGTTTGGGTTAAAAACTAGTTTTATTGTTTTTTGTTCAAAATAGATAATTTTACTATTTTATATATTTAATATTAAAAATTATTTATAGTTGATACTGGTAGTAAATAAGTTATGAATATGAGATATTATTGTATTTTAAAAGTAGTAAAAATTTGAATAAAATATTATAAGAATTTGTATTTTTATTTGACTTTCTAACTTTTTTGCCAAATAGAAAATCTTGAATTTTTTAATATTTTTAGCCAAAAAGTCAAATTGTCAATCAAGGCCTTAATTTTGTAAAATGAACAAAAAAAATACACACACATACACACTCCATTTTTATTTGAACACATTCTTCTTTTTTTTTTTTGTCTTTAATAGGTAAAGTTAAAAAAAAATCTTTTACAATATATGAAAGGGTATTGGTATTTATGCCAAAAAAAAATTATTGTAAAATGTATTTTTGTAATTTTAGCAAATAGGGAAAATTTGAAATATATTTGGACAAAAGTAGTGTGAAAATCACTCTAAAAAATAAACAGTAGAAGCAGAAAAATAATAGAAGTTTAGAAAAAGAGAAATTAAGTTTAGTTAAACAGTTTTTTATTTTTAGTGAAATTTCTTAACTGTATTAAATAAGTTATTCTATATTTAAATGCTTTTAGTTAAGAAAAAATAAAAAATAAAACTTTTAATTCAAATATACAAAAAAATTTAAATAAAGATTTTTTAAATAGTTCAAATGGAGCTAAGTGACTTTTTGTTTTTTTACTTAAAGTTCAAAAAATTAAAAAGTTTTGTTTTTTATTTCAAAGGCTTTTAGCTATTTTTGTTTTTTACATAAGTTTTTTTTATATATATTTTTAAAAATATTATAATTTTTATAATACACATCTATTTTTATAAAAAAATATATTTTTAAAATTTATTCGTCAAAATCTATCTAACAAGATTCATATTAAATATAAAATTATCTAAAAACAAATTTTAAAAAATTATAACAATTTTAAGTAAAAAAAATTTTATCTTTTGATTTAAAGTTACTTTAAGCCTTTAATTTAAAAGCCACCCCATATTCTTACTAAACGAATTTTTTGCTCTTTTTTTCTTACTTAAAATTACTTAAAATCAAAAAATTAATTTCAGGCTGATTGTCAAACGAACTCTTACTCTTAGAAGCATATTTATTTTTGGATAGTACACAATTTATCTCAACAAGAAACCGAATTTATTACTTTTTGTCAGAATTTAAAAAGCCTAATTTGAAATAAATAATTCAAGTTTTATTTATTTTTATTTCAATTTTTTTATGTTTTTGTTAATTATTTTTCTAACTAAATAAATACTGCCACGTGGCTTATTTTAGACTCATCAATTCAAGCCAAAAGATATATCGGCCCCGTTTGGGTGACCTTACTTATTTGCTTATTAGTTTATTAGTCAAAAAAGAAGTCACGTCGTTTGGGTAACTAAATAAATTAAAAATAAATAAATAAACAAATAAGTAAATAAGTTCGTTTGAATAGCTAAATAAGTAAATAAACTGACTCATAAACAAAAAAGTAAATAAGTTCGTTTGGATAGCTAAATAAATAAATAAGTTGACTTATAAGCAAAAAAGTAAATAAACTCGTTTGGGTAGCTGGCTTATAAACAAATAAACAAATAAACAAATAAGCAACAAGCCACCCAAACAAACTTGCTTAAATGGTATTTGATTTATTTATTAATAAGTAAATAAACTAATAAGCAAATAATCAAGATCCACCAAAATAGGGCCATTGTCAAATAACTTTATTTTGTGTCATAGCATTTATTTTATTGTTTAAATACATGTTGGAAACTAGATAATACGTTTAAGTATTCGATTTGTGCCTTGATTTCAAGCTGATTTTTGATTTTAAGTTACTTTAAGTTGAAAAATTAAAATTTTATTTAGATAAAAAATTAGTGACTTTTAAGTCACTAAAAATGCTAAATAAGCTAGATGTAAAATTCTAAAATTGCCCTTCAACTTAAATAAGATGTAAAATTCTAAAATTGCCCTGAGCTTAAATGAGATTTAGCAAAATAGAAATGCCAAAAAATCAAAAAGCTAAAAGGCAAAAAATCAAAAGATAAAATTAAAAATTGTTATTAAAAAAACCAAAAAACCAACAAGGTAAAAGATAAGAATTAGAAAACAAGAATTTTTACCTTTTCGGGCTATAAGCCAAAAAAAAATCAAAAAGTCAATTTTAAATCAATTTTCCAAATGAGCACTAAATGGCTTGATATTGGCCCAAAGTAGTTATTTTAATGGCTAGAATTCACCGAGAATTATTAACAATATTTGAAGCATTATGCGATATTATTTATGTAATATTTTTTAAAAAAATAAAAATACATAATGTACATTAAATGGGTCACTTTTGTCTCTTATTTATTAAATAAATATGGGTTAATATTATTTTTTATGAAGTATTTTTTTTGTTACATGATTGAATAAAAGCATCATGTAAACACTCCGTAAACAATATTATATGGTGCTCCAGAACTACTTAGTAATTACTCAAAATTTAGGACATTGTGGCAAATTTAGTGAAATTTTGAAAACTTAGTTCGAAAAGGCCAAACATGTATACTTTTAAAATTCTTCTTGTAATAAGAAATCGAAAAATAAAAACAACCAAAAAACAAAAAGAGTTCAGAAAAAAAACAAATAAAACTCTAAAAAGAAGTCTTGACCTTGTGAATTAGTGTATAAATAAAAGGAGAGTCCAGAGAAAAAAAAAAGGAGACAGAAAATTCGTATTAAACTTTTTTTAAAAAAATTAGGAATATTTTAATAATTTTTTGGCTAAATTAATTCTACCAACTCTACAGTGCACCCCTTTATCGATATACTGTGACAAAAAAATATGTCGTTCATGCTCAAATCTCGAATTTACCTCACGTTTCAAGTCCATCCAAACTATCCCATGAAGAAAAATTCATATTAAACTTTAATAACTAATTTTTTTATACTTTATTTCTCTCACTTATTTAATTTATTCAAACTCCTATTTGCTTTAAAGTTTACTTGCCTTCAAAGGTAATTTCAACAGTTAAAAGAAAAACTTCTATTTATTGATCGTGTGGCCGTTTTCTTGGCTGAGGAATATTAACTTTAGCTCTGTTCAATTCGTAGAAAAATAATACAACAAAATTATTTATCAAAAAAGATGAGATGAAGGAAAAATAAGAAAATAAAAATATAAGAGATTTAATTGTTAAAAGATATTTAATTTTTTTACTAAATCTGTTCTGTAAAAAATATTTTCTATAGAGAAAATTTTATTATGTGTCTTTTTTTTTGCAACAACTAGATACGTATACAGAAAAATAAAATAATTATTTGACTTCAATTGTGAAACGAGGTGCTCTGCTACCGAGATTAGTCGATCTCAATCTAGATTCTCTTCATTTCCTAATAAATGAATATTTTTCAATTTATGTTTTATAATATTTTGATAGATTATTTTAATAATATGATATAAAAAGTTAAATTAGTTGGACATTGATAATTGCATTGTCAAAAGATATTTATCTTTAAAAAAAATTATGACAAATATAATTTTGAAAGTAAACTTTACCATATTTTTAAAAATTATGTGATCTAATTATTTAGTTATCTGTCTTTAACGTAATTTTAATAATATAAACGAATTAAATCATCAAAATAAGCTCACTGCAGGATTTAAAAAAAAAAAAAAAGCTTCTGTTTTTTTGACTAGGAAATGGAGAGGATCAATTTGAATCCGGTGGCCCTATGCGCGCGTAAGAGAAAAAAAAATGATTTGATGTGGTTAGGGTTTGAGTCAATTAGTACTAAGAAGTATCCAAATCGTATACGTGTTTGGCAAAATTATTATTAGTAATTTTTATTTTTTTATTATTAATTTTAATTATAAATTATAATTTTTTTTAAAAAAATATTTACAATTTTTTTTATAATTTATAACTATTTTTTCTTATATTTCAGCTACAAGTTACTATTTTTACTAAACACTCACTATTTTATTACAAATTACAATTTATAAGTTACTAATTTTAATAGAGATAATTACACTTACCTCTCCTGAGATTTAAGTTTATTACATAGACCTCTCCTGTGATCTCTGAAATTACACTAATTTCTCTTTAGATTTAATTTTAACATCAATTGTACCTCAATTGTTAAAATTTTCGTTAAATTTTAACAGAAATTTTAACAGTTGTGGTGTAATTGATGTTAAAATTAAATCTCATAAGAGATTAGTATAATTTTAGAGACCACATGAAATGTTTTTATAATAAATTTAAACTTCAAGAGAAATAAGTGTAATTATCTCATTTTAATAATATTAAAAATCACCTATGTTTAAAGAAAAAGGCGAAAAAAGGCGAAAAAAGGCCTAGACAAACATTTTTTTGTTGTCGTTACTTCAATATAATAATATTTGAAAATTCAATATTTGGAATATCATTCAATACTCTTGACAGAGCCACTTGTGCTGGAGTTGTTTTCAAATTTGTAATTATGGTGCCGCCGTTAACGGTGAATAAAAAATAAATAATGATAAAATTTAAATAAATAAATAATAATAAATATATGAAAAGGGACAGATTTAACTTTGGACCCTTAATCAGCCCCATAGCCCAAATTTAGTGAAAGACACTCTACATGAACAAACTCACAATACTTTTCAAATTATAGAATTTAGCACCTACAAAATATCAGACTCGAGTTCACAAGCATTGGCAAAGAAGGCATAGTCGAGCTGAGGACATTAATAAGAGTTGCATGATGGAGCTGGGTTGTGTAACCAAAATAAGAGTATTAATGTGAATAATGTGGTCGAGTTAAGAATATTAATGATAACACAATCGAGGGCATTAATGAAACTTGCATGATGGAGCTGAGTTGTGTGATCAAGGTAAAAGTATTAATATGACTAATATGGTCGAGTTAAGAACATTAATGATGACACACTAATTTTGTAAATCTACTTTTACACACCACTTTTGAGAGTGTCCTCTTTAGGAGTTAATGATGGGTTGTATCTCATCAAAACACTCACCCCACATTTAGTTAGACTAAGCCTTCAACCCTTATATAAATTAGGCAAATCTATACTAAAAATAGGATATACAACATTCAAATCTATATTAAAAAAAAGGTATACAACATTCATTTTCTAAAAACTCAGTGAAATTAATTGAATTCAAATGGTAGTCCTAACTCATTCTATTTTTCTAAGCCCGCAATATACTAACTTAACCATTGAAATGACATTTCGATATTTGCCGTCGACAAGTCTAATAATTGTTACTCTGTATAGGTCCCTTAAACTAAGTAAATGAATTTGAAATGATTAATTCTTAATTTATCTGTTTTCAACTAGTCATTTACGATCTAAAACTCATAATATATATATATCTACTTATTTTGAATTTCAATATATTTTTTAGATATTAATATATTTTGTATAAATATTAATGTGTTTTTTGTATAATTACTTATCATTTTCCTTCTATTTATTATATTATATGGAGATGTCACTATATATTATACTAGTATTTATTAGCGGTGTCACTGACTACTAATAACAAGTTAAAGTTTAAGCATAATGAAACTGGTTATGAATAATGTTGTATTTAATGAGATTGAATGTTGTAGTTTTTCATTATTGATGATGATAGCTCACTTCAATGATGATAACCCATTCTATTTAAAGATGTTGGGCGTGTTTGTAAAATTTTTTTGTTATAACTTTTAATTTTTTATTATTAATTTTAATTATAAGTTATAATATATTTTAAATACTCACAATTTCTTTTACAAATTACAATTAATTTTTTTTAATTTCAAATATAAATTATAATTTTTATCAAATATTCACAACTTCTGTTACAAGTTAAAATTTATAAGTTACTAGTTTCAGCAATACTAAACACCATCATTTGAATAAAGTTTGGATATTAAGGTTTCATTTGTTTTGACGTAAAATATTTTACAATAAAAAATATTTTTTACGTAAAATAATTTCATAAAAATAATTGTTAC
>JAULJZ010149700.1:0-10265 GCA_032270985.1 Heliamphora pulchella | reverse complement strand
TAGCAAGTATTACTTATGTAAATTATTTATTTACCTTAAAATTTTCAATTACCCTCAATAACTGAAACTCAAGCACCGGAGAATTTGGAGTTGCAAGAGATTTGGCACATTCATTCTTGGAGTTTAAAACTATACATCCTTGTTTTTTTTATTACACCTAAATTTATAAAAGTATACAAGCATTAAATACATATAAAAACTGTAGTTAGTAAAAAAAAGTGTAAATAGAGCTCATATCTTCTCTAATTCCAGATCTGATTCTTCCTCTCTCTCTCTTCTCTCTCAGTTGTAGATCTGGGTTGGACTCTCTCTCTCTCTCTCTCTCACACACACACACACACATGCCGGCATCGTCGACTCCTCAAGCTCAGCCTAATGCCTCCGCCGCTAAGATCCCTTAACGCTACTACCGCCTCTTCCACCACCCCTTATGGATGGGTGGTTTTCAGTGGTGATTTTTGGGTGGCGGTGGTGGACGAGTGATGTTGGGCGATGGTTTTTGGTCGGTGGTGATAATTGAGTAATTTTTGGATACTTTCTATGGTGGTTGTTCGATGATTTGTAGGTGGTGATGTTCGAATTTTTGTTTTGGGTGATGGTTTTAGTTTTAGTGGTATTGGTTGATAGGTTTTATGTTATAAAAGTTATTTAATATTTTTTTTTATTAATTCTATTAATAAAAAATGAGTAATATGTAATTTCTGATTCTTCGATAAGTTGAATGTAGTTGACCATTAACTCAAAGTGATAATGGTATTTTACCTATTAAATTACTACTGTGATTATCGTCTTCCACAGTGGTCCAACTGCGGCTGAGCTACCTTACATTAAGTGGGGGCAATTGCGTCCATTAAAGTTTAAAAATGATTAATTTATTTGTCAAAAATAGGCATTTTGTCTTAACTAATAATTTAATTTTTTCCCAGTAAATTACCTACTATGATTAATCTCTCTTCATTATTAATAGAAGATTTCCCTTCCTGTGATTTCTTTTTACTAGACTTCTATTTTTTCAGTTTGCAACAATTATTTCAATTTATGTATATATATACTAGCAAATGCACTTTCTATATTGAATTTTTTATAACCAACTCAACTTTAAGTTAATTGGAGGCTTTAAACTTTAAATTTAAAAGAAAAAGAAAGTAGCCCGTAATCTCATGTAGAGACTTAAGTTTTGATTTGCAATTTTGGTTTTTTAGTTCTTTTGGTTAAAAATATAAAAAAGTTAAAGATTGTTTGTTTGAAAAAAAATAAAAAGTTAAAAAATTAAAAAGTTAAATCAAAACAAAACTCTCAAAATATTTTATTCAAATTTTTATTATTTTTAAAATATAATAATACTATTTATTCATAACTTATTCGTTATCACTACCACTACCACTACCACTACCACTACCACTACCAAGTAGATATAATTGTTAATATCAAATATATAAAATGGTCAAATTGTCTATTTTAAAAAAAAAATACAAAAATTAATTTTTTACCTATACAATCAACTTAAAAAAAAGTCAGCCTAAAAGCTAAGTTACCAAATAACCTACTTTTAAACTAATTTAATATTTTAGCTAAAAATACAAAAAAACAAAAAAATTAGCTTTTAAATTAGTTGCCAATTGTGCCCTTAAAAACAAATTTTAATTATTATTATTATAGATTGTAGATTTAATATTTTGTACTGTGTTTGTCAATATCCACGTAGTTGGAGATTTGTAAATTTATTTTGTGAATTTAAATTATTTTTTATGTTATAATATTATTATGATTATTTAATTTTTATAAAATAGTACACTAATAATTGGTTTTAAAATGTTAAAACAGAGGGAAAAAACATGTTTTTCTTTTTATGAAACTTCAATTAATGTGGGACTCATTCATTTTTCTCTCACTCATCACTCTTTTTCAACTATTAGATTATACAATTAATTTCAACTTATTTTCAGATATCATTTATACACACACACACACACACACATATATATATATATATATATATATATATATATATAAAGTATATTCTTTTATGAAAAACAAAGAGAAATTGAATTCAAAGTAAAGAGAAAAAAATGAGTTTAAAATAAATGAGATAAAACTTAAAATTGAAATAAAGAGAGAGAATGGTAGTGAAGAGTGAGAATGAGGTGTCATGTAAGACACGTTAGTACTATTGTCTCTTCAATAATGTTAGAGATACTAACTTATTTTACTAATTTACTATCCCAAATAAAATGACACAATTACAACTATTGACGTAATAGGCTCCACATGAATTCTATTTAAATTTTATAATTGTAATTGTACTACATCATTTAAGATATTAATTTAATAAAATAAGTTCGTATCTCTAGCATTATTACTCTTATAATATAGATGTTTTGTAAGTTTTTTTTATTATCGTTTAGTTGTACTATTTATATTTTTTAGTTTAAATATTTTAAGTATAGATAAATGTGAAGTTATTTGAATTATTCAATTAGTAATTAAAGAACCACATTATTTTGCCCTACTCAACAGGAACTCTTTTTCTGACTGTTCCTTGAGTCCAAGACTTGATAAATTTGAATAAATTTGTATAGTATATGTCACACTTTAAATAAATTTGAACTATTTATTTTAAATTATGTATAAAATTGTAAGTAAATTTTATGAATGTGTAATATTACCGTGTACATATATAGAGAGAGACCGTTTATAAAAGCATAACTTTTAATTTTTAGTCAATAGTTCAATAAAAATAATTAAAAATATTCAACTAATTGTGATTATAATTTTTTGATTGTAACTTTTTATTCTAAATAAAAAACACAATTTTACTACTTAAAGTTATAAATTTTTAATTTTAACATTTAATTATAATTTTTATTTAAAATTATAATTAAAATTTTTAATTATCATTTATAAATTTATAATTTAAGCTATATCAAATACCCTTATGTATTGCCTACATGACCAATAGTTTGGGATAAAAATAAAAGTTTCAACGCTATTATAAGTTTTGTTATTTTTTAAAATTTTTTTATTTTTAATAAATTTTTTTTGAAATTGACCATTCAGGTTATACTTTAAGAATCATCTCATCACAAGCAATTAAAAAAGTAAAAAATTTAAACTAAAATATAAAAAATATTCATAGAAAGCGGAAAAAAAAGCTTTAAAAAAAATCACAATACTTTTTAGTCCAAACATGGGCTAAGTAATTTTTTTGTCTTATCTATTTTTTTATTTGCTGTCAGATTTCTTTATTTTTTAATTTAAAAATGTATTTTTATAAACAAATAAAATCACACAAGGTAAAAAAAGAAAAAAGAAAATAACCCAGAAGCAAAGCAATGAAGTCCATACAGAGAAAAGAACAGATTTGACACTGGTTCCTCGTAATACTGATACAGAAAGAAGAAATTAAAAACTACAAACTTAAGGAACACAGTTGTCTCCACATCTCGTGGATCTTGCCCATATTTTGGAAGTTTTTTCTATAACAACTTGAACACTTATCTATATAGGACTCGCCGGCCGGAATGCACCGCAGCCGCCGCCGCTGCCGGAGTCTGTGAACTTAGCTCGAGCGACCTCGGAATATGTCGTGGTTCCGCGACCTTGGAATATAGATAATGGACTCCGACACCGGGCAATTCCTCCGGCAAGAAGCCTGCATGGCGATGAACGCGAATCGATCGCTCAGGGTCCTGGCGACCTTTGAGCCTTTCCAAGAATCACCGCCGGTTGGGTCTTGATCGTCGTCGCCGTCGCCGTCGCCGTCGTCGTCCTTGGAGCACTCGACCAACGCCGCGAGAAACGGATCCCTCCTGAAACTCTCGCCGGCGTTCTTCCGCCGGAATGGGGGGGAGGAGGACGACGACGAGGAGATTTCGTGGGTGCCGATTAGTTTCTTGGTGGGGGTTGGATTTCCTGCCGGCGGCAACGGGAGGAGATTTAGGGAAGTGTCTTCTGTCTTGGAAAGCTGAATCTTGGGAATTCCGGGCAACTTTTCCCAGGAAAATGGGATTCCGGAGGATCGGAGAGGGGTGCTGGGGCTGAAGAGAGGGGAATCGTCGTGGAAAGACAATGATCCAAGAGATGAGCTGGTGGAGGAGAGGGATGGGGAGGAGGAGGAGGAGAACGACGGGGTACGGCGGGAGGACGGCCGGATAGGCGACGGAGATTGGTGGTGGGTTTCATTTGGAGCCACTTGGTCACGGCGTTTTAAGGCGGCGGTGGAAGACATGTTTACGTTTGGAGGAGGGAGGAGGGAGGAGGGAGGGGGAGAGTTTATTTTTTCTTTTCTTGTGGTGGATTACTCTATTTTCTTGATCTATATAGTTGTCTTCATCTCTAGCTACTTTGGTGAGTGAAAGTTAAAAAGAATACATTTAACTAACAAAACGACCCCGATGAAATATTATGAAAGAAAAATGCTTTGTAAACTGATAATTTAATACACAATTATAAAAAGTTAATTTTAGCTTGTGTTTGGTTGAACTTTTTTAATAAGTTTTTTTACTTTTTGGCTTTTTTATAAAAAAGTAAAGATAAAAAAATTTGAAAAAAATTAATTAATTATAATATGAGGCCAAATCAATAGACTTTTAAGCAAAAAAATTTTAAAAAAAGCTAACCCATACATAGGTTAATTATTTCTTTATATTAAAATTGATAAGTGTTGTAAATTTCATTACAAATGAATAATTAAGATTCAATTTCTATAGTTAGTTGTTTGTGTACGTAGTATTACTAATTATAAAATAGAGAGAAACAAATACCGATTATGATTAGGAGACCGGGGAGGGGTGCTTAATTAATAAATAAATGATAAAAAGTTATTAGCTAGTTTCGAAGTACTATGTGTTATTGTCTACGTGATACTTTTAATAAAAAAATATAAAAATGAATACTAAATAAGTTATTTTTATCTCCAATTTACCTAATAAAGATGAATCAACTTTGTTTAACATAAAATATTTTCTATTACACAATTAGTGAGAATATTATTTAAGCAATGACACGTGGCGTTCAAGAAGAATCGAAACTATTGAATAAGCCTTCCTTATTCTAAAATGGCCATCTCTTATCTTTCTAATAAATAGAATTGATATTAGGCATGTTTGGGCAAACTTACTAATTAGCTTATTGGTTTATTTTAGTTATAATTCATAGAATTTGGTTTATTGACTTATTTTTGTTTATTTTTGTCTTTTTTAAATTTTTTTATATTTTAATTAAAAAATTTTATTTTTTCTGTTCGTCTCAATAAAAAAAATTTAAAAAGTATAATAGTTTAACTAAATAATAAAAAAATTTACTAAAAACAAAAAATTAATTTAGTCAAATAAACAAATAAGTCAATTTACCTATACAAGGCCATTATTACATTCAAAATAATTTTTACTACTTGATAAGTAGAATACTATGTAAGCAATTAATACACATATGGTGCTCCGAACCTAACTAATAAATAATTACTCTTTCGTTGAAGCTTTTTAATGTCGAATATATAGTTAGAATTAATAATAATTTTTTTAGTGATACAATACGTATCAAAAAAATAACAAATGCCATTTTGAATTTATTGTCACAAAGTATTGCATATACTTAAGTATGTTTTTAATAACAAATAAATTATAATAATATAAATCTTTATCGGATGCAATATTTGAATTAGTTAGTCAAGTTCTAACGTTTAGTAGCTTTATATATAAAATAAGCTATCATGATATATATATATATATATATATATGTCACTTTTAACAAAAATGAATTTTTTTACGTACGCTCAATGTTAGAAAAAGTAAAAAAAAAAAAGAGAGAGAGAAAACTTAAACCGTACGTGCTACCAAACAAGAGCTTTTTATATTATATGATGTGCTAACATTGACTAATTAAAAAGCTCTGCATCTAAATTACATTTAGAGATTGAATTTGAGAAGAAAGCTAAAATAAATATGAAGAGAAAACAATTAAGGTAGTGTTTGTTATTGCTGAAACTAATAGCTAATATATTGTAATAGAAATTTTGAGTGTTTAGTAATGATTGTAACTTGTAACTAAAATAAACGAAAAATTAGTTATAATTTGTAGCAAAAGTTATGAGTATTTGGAATAGATTGTAACTTATAACTAAAATCGATAGCAATAAATTAAAAGCTGTAATAAGAAGTTTTTCCAAACAACTCCTAAGTATATTTTCTTTGGTTTAATCATAAATCGGTACCATTTGATATTTTGTAATACTATTTAGCCTTTGTTTGTCAATTTGGTTTTAAGTCTATTTTTTGGTTTGAAGTCACTTTAAGTTAAAAAGTCAAAAAAATTATTTAATTGAAAAAATAGTAACTTTTAAGCCACAAAAAAACTAAATAAGTTCAATGTCAAATTTCATGGTTGGCTTTCAACCTAAATGAGATGGGGTATGATTATTTAGTTAGAATTTATATAATTTTATATGTAGAATGATAAAATTAAAAATTATTATGAAATAAAAAATCAAAAATACTAAAAGCAAATAGGCTCAAAGATGGAATTAAAAAATGAGATTTTTTTGGACTTTTAGACTTTAAACCAAGGTCAAAAAATCAATTTTAAGTTAGTTTAAAATCAATAGCCAAACGAAAACTTAGTATAACTAGTACCGATCAATACTAACCAATATATATCTTAGGCAGAACACAATTAAAATGTAAACAATATCAATTTTTGTGCAAAAAGATAACATAGCAATCAATATAGAAGATGTTCACACTATTGATTTCACTAGGCCAACTGCAACAGCACTACTAATGCCTAATGGGAAGGTGGTTGCAAGCATTACATGGGGATGGGTGAGTTTGGCATCTGACCCGGTTCTGTCAGTTTTTTTTTTTTTAATTTCTTTATTTTTGTCCTTTCTAGTTTGATAGCTAAGCCTTATTTTATTTGGCAAAATATCATTATCTCACTAACCCACCCAAAAAAGGGGAAGTTGATTTTAACAAAAATAAGAAACATATATATATATATATATCATGGAGAAATACTAGCCATTTGCATTAAATTGAGTTGTAATTAGTTTTTTCTATTAGTATTTTCAAGATAGTTTACAATATAATTTTCTCTCCTCTCCTCTTTTTCTCTTTCTGTGTTAAAATTACTAATAATACTATGGTAATTATATTTTGATAACCATATTTGAGTACCATATGATATGCATTTCATGTGTGGTGTTTAAAAATAAATAGTGGGACCATAAAATAATATAAACAATATACATAAAATACTACATCATGTGCTACTCAAATATGTTCACCAAAATATAATCACCATAGTATTACTCTAAAATTATTGTTTTTCAACCCGAGAAAGGGTGGTGCTGCCGATAAGTCCTCTTTGGTCTCTGTCGTGCCAAATCTTCTTCTCCCACTCATATATGATTTTCTTTTATTTTGTGTGTAGTTTGTATTTTATTTTATTTTATTTTTAGTATATTTTATCTCCTTTATCATATGTTCACGGCCCTATTCTTTTCAAGTAAGTTTTTAGATCTAGTTATTAAATTGGCACAAGTAATAGAAAAAGTTGAAATTAGGCGATAAGTCTATTTGCAAGAATTGAGTAGATATAACAATATCATTCCAGTTAGATACAATGATGTGCGACTCCTTGTGATTGACTTTTTTTTGTTAGTTTTTTTAGTATTATAATAATACTTTCTACATGAAAGTTTGTTTTCTCCCAGCCTGGGATTTTCTCCTTTTTGCATAGAGGCTTTTCTTTCTTTCTTTGAAAAGATAGATGTCTTGATGCATTCCATTTATCTCTTTGATTGATTTTATATTGCATTTGCAATATTTTTAGAATTCCTAACATTTCTTGATAAAAGAAAGGAGTTTACAATCTCTTAGAATGTCATACAAGTAAAATAAGAAAGGAATTTAAATAAATTATATATTGTCAGGAACAAATGTAAGTTTTTAGTTAAAGAAAGCGACTGATTTTTAAAAAAATCATAGAAAAAGATATTCATTTTTTCAAAGAAAAAAAAAACAATAAGAGGCATAGTCTCTATTTGAGATGCCTAAAAAATTTAGTCTTCAAAAGGCTTAGTTTTTTTTTTTTTAAAAAAAGGAGAAGAAAAGGTTGAAGTGTTTGGGATAATTTTTTTAAAAGTAATTCTTTTCATTTTTGTATTTTTATTTAAATTATTAATATGTCATTGTTTTTTGTTTTAAGTTGTAGTATTTAAAATATTGCTACAATTCTTTTATTATTGAGAGTAGTGTTGACTTTTTAATTGAATATATTATAATATTTATTAAAAAAAATAGTATATTTGGGATGTGTATATATTTTTTTCTTGAAAAAATAAATAAAAAAAACTAGTTAGCTTTTCAAAAAAACGAAATATTATAGCTTAAAAACTTACTTTTTTTAAAATAAAAGTCAACTTTTTAAATACCTAAACCTAAAACTATTATAATAACAAAGCTTTTTGAAAAAATTAAGGGTGACTATAGTCCCTAACCATCTTTGCGTCTTCTCCGCTATAATTTTCAATTACAAATGCGGTTTTTAAAATTTGATATTTTTGACTTTGTTCGGAATGTCTACAAATAAAGTTTATACGGTTTTTGTGTCTTTAATCAACATTTTAAAAACTTTGGGAACTTAGTTTTAAGTTGGTTTTTTTGCTTTAAGCCGCTTTAAGTTAAAAAATTAAAAAATTAAAAAATTAAAAAATTTGTTTAGTTGAGAAAATAGTGACTTTTAAGCCACCAAAAAAATCAAATAAGTTCAATGTGAAATTTTATGGTTGTTATTCAGCCTAAATAAGTTGAGGTATAATTGTTTATTTAAAATTTATTTAATTTTATATGTAGAAATATAAAATTAAAAATTATTATAAAAAATCAGAAAGCCTAAAATCAAATACGTTAAAAGCTATGTGTAAAAACTTGAGATTTTCTTACTGTTTAGACTTTATTCTAAAAGTCAAAAAGATGATTTTAAGTCGATAGCCAAATAAAAGCTAATAGTATGATTTTTTTTTTAAACTTTTTTACATATCCCTAGTTAATAGAAATTTTAAAAGTAAAAAAATGTAAATACAATTTTAAAAAAAAAAAGACAAAAAATTGAATTTGAAAATGAGGATTATTTTAGCTTTTATTGAATTTTTAGTATGTTGTCTCCGAATTTATTTCGGTGTTTAAACCCAGCCGATTAATTAATTAATTAGGTAAACATATAATAAATAGATAATAGCATACCAACAATAATGTAGAAAAATAAAAAGAAAAGAAATGAGAAGAGATAGTCATGTCTTTTCCTAGTCTTAATGAGTTTCAAGTTTGATATATTTACCTAAAATTTCCAAATTTTAAAATTATTTAAAGGAATTGCCATGTATTTTCATTTTAGAATTTTAAAGCAAGAGTTACTTTCTAAATGACATGTTTAGTTTTTTTTGGCTAAAAATCCAAAAATATTAACATAGTTTGTTTGGTAGAAAAATAAAAAGTTAAATCAAAATATTAATTTTTAAACGGAAAATTGGTGAACAGTAAAATTTATAGGCCGTTTACTGTTTTTCTTCAAGTATAAGATTTTTTAACGAATAAAGTTCATCCTATTAAAAGTTTTAATGCGCAAAATTTTTTTAAAATCAAAATACCTTATAACAGATACATTTTCAAAACATATATAAAAAATACAGATAAATTTATCTGCCTTTTATTAGAAGGACACGTGTAAAGAATACAGATAAATTTATCTGTACCTTTTCAAAATATATAAAAAGAACACAGATAAATTTATCTATTTGCATTATCTGTGTTGATATGCAAACAGATAAATTTATTTGTTAGGCATAAATAAGCAAATAGATAAATTTATCTATTTGCATTATCTGTATTGATATGCAAACAGATAAATTTATTTGTTATGCATAAATAAGTAAACAGACAAATAAATTTATCTGTTATGCATAAATAAACAGACAAATAAATTTATCTGTTTGCATATTAAACAGATAAATATTAAATAGATAAACAGATAAATTTATCTGTTTGCAAGGTATTTTTTGGAGAAATTATGCAATTGGACCTTACACGTTAAAATTTTTGTTGATGAACCTTACACTTTAAAACTTACTTTTTTAGACCTTCGGCTGAAATCCCCATTTATAAAATATTCCATTCAAATTCTTACTACTTTTAAAAAATAATAATATTTCTTATTCATAACTTATATATTACTACTATCAACTACATATAATTGTTTTCTTCAAATAT
>JAULJZ010149699.1:0-10265 GCA_032270985.1 Heliamphora pulchella | reverse complement strand
TACCCTAAAGGTACTAGACTGTCTGCTTGGTAAACCAACATATAATTCTTAGTCCTTTTCAGGTACTTGATTATATTTTTTACCGCAGTCTAATACTCCTATCTTGGGTTAGACTGATAACTGCTAACCATGCCAACAGGAAAGCAGATGTCGGGTCTAGTACAAACCCTAGCATACATTAGATTTCTTATTGCCGAAGCATAAGGAACCGCCTTCATCTTCTCTATTTCATCAGGTGTCTTAGGACACTGATCCTTAGATAGAGTGATTCCATGTCTGAAATGGAGACACCCTTTCTTGAAATCCTACATGGTAAAATGAGTAAGGATATCATCGATATACTTTACTTGTGATAAGCCTAACATAATTTGTTTTCGATCTCGCAAAAGCTTGATCTCAAGGATGTGACTGGATTCTCCCAAGTCCTTCATATCGAACTGCCAGATAACTATACTTTTACCGAAGATAACACCCCCATATCGTTTTCAATGAGCAAGATATTATCAACATAAAGTACTAGAAAGAATACCACGCTTCCGTTACGCTTATTGTACACACAGGACTCATTTGGACTCTGATCAAAATCATAAGTCTTTATAGCCTGATTAAACCAAGTATTCCAAGATCTCAATGCCTACTTAAGTCTATAAATGGATCTCTTAAGTTTGCACAACATGTGCTCGTGGCCTTTCGGTATGAAATAGTGTGGTTGTATTATATAGATGCACTCGTCAAGACTTTCGTTAAGAAAAACTGTCTTGACATCCATTTGCCAAATTTCATAATCGAAATGAGCCGCAATAGATAAGCGAATCCAGATAGACTTAAGCATGGCTACCGGTGAAAATATTTTCTCATAATCGATCCCTTCTTTCTGAGTGAACCCTTTTGTAATAAGCCTAGCTTTGAAGGCTTCAACCTTCTCGTCTGCTCCTCTCTTCCTCTTGTAGATCCACTTATATTCAATGAATTTTATCCCTTCTAGTAGTTCTACAAGTTTTCAGACCTGATTAGAATACATAGAATTCATCTATGAATTCATAGCTTGTTGCCAAAGATCTGCATCTTTGTCCTGGAGTGCTTTATTGTAGTTTCGGTGTTCGATATTCAGTTTTGCCATGATTCTATCAAAAGAATCTCCCAAGAACATATACCGATCGGGTTGATAAATAACTTTCCCACTACGATGAGGTACTACCTGTGTCTATGTACTACCAGTAACACGCTATGCAGAATCAGATCCCTGTGCACCATTATCTACGTGCTCGTCAGGCATGTAAATGGTAGCACCCTGATCATGATCTGTACCTCATAAAGAAACAGACTTTTGTCATCGGTTCCAACTTACCCGCGTTCTCTTTCAGCACATGCGTTGGACACCCCCAAATCTGAATATGTCTAAGACAAGGCTTACGCCTGGTTCACAATTCTATGGGAGTAAAAGGTACTGACTTAGAAGGTACCAAGTTCAGAATATAAGTCGCTGTATCTAATGTAAGTCCCCAAAATGAATTGGGTAATCCTGAATAACTCATCATTGACCTTACCATCTCCATAAGAGTCATATTCTTCTTTCTGCTACACCATTCTACTGCAGAGTGCCCGGTGCAGTCAACTAGGATATAATCCCTTCTGACGACAAGTAATCCCTAAACTCTCCAAAAAGGTACTCCCCACCACGGTCGGATCGTAGTGATTTGATACTTTTATCCAGACGCTTCTCCGCCTCCGCCTTGAATTCTTTGAATTTCTTAAAGTATTCAGACTTACGATACATCAGGTAAATATATCCATACCTTTAGTAGTCATCAATGAAACTAACGAAGTACTCGAAGCCACCTCTAACTTGGATTGTCGTAGGACCACACACATCAAAATGAACCAATTCTAACGGTTCTTTACCTCTATAGCCTTTGGCCGAAAAGGGTGTCTTAGTCATCTTACCCTCTAAGCAGGATTCACAGACTGGAAGTGCCTCCACTTTCAATTAACCCAAAGGTCCATCTTCTACAAGTCTATTTATCCTTTTTAGATTAAAATGATTCAAGCGTAAGTGCCAAAGAAACGCTTTGTTCATTAAAGAATGAAACTTTCTCTTATACGATAAATTAGATGTGTTATTCAATTCAGTCAGTTGCAGTGTTGGAGAGATTGGAGTAATAACATAAAGATCATCCACCAATGTATCAGAACAGATAACCCGTTTATTATCCTTAAAAACCACATAGTTATTAAAATAAACCAAATATCTGTCTTTAATCAATCTAGAAACGGAAACTAAATTCCTTATAATGGAAAGTACATAAAGACGATCTCTCAATATTAAAACTTGATGTCTACTAAAACTGATAGTGACATCTCCACTGCGACTGTTGTCACCTTTATATTATTATCCACATGCAGGTAAATCTTCTCATTACTAAGTTGTTGGGTTTCCTAGAACTCCTGCAATGAATTGCAGACATGATTAGTGACTTTCGTATCTACACACCAGGTACCGGTAGATAACACCGCTAAATATATTTCCATAACAAGTGAACAGAATTTACCGTGATTGTTCAGCTTGTTGAGATAAATTGGACATTGCTTTTTTTAGTGTCGTGTCTGGTTGTAGTAAAAGCATCTACCTTTTAGCTTTTTCACATCAGTGCATGGCCCACTAACTATCTTCGAAACCATGTCACCTTATTATTCAATTTTTTTCTTCTTCATGCCTTTCGGCCTAGAGAAAGAACCTTTTTCAGAAACAAACACATTTTCTAGCATTGAAAGAATACCCTTGGTAATTAAAGCTATATCCAAGGTACATTCTCAGTCAACAAAATTCGATCCCGTTAGTTTGTTCTTTTTAAGTATATTAACCAGTGGATTGAACGCCATTTTAATCCTAAGAATCACATAATTAAAAATAACCATTAATTATGACGACTAAAATTTTGAATTTATTTTAAAATTAGTTCCCTTTACCATTTAAAAAAAAATTCGCCAGTAGCCTGGTACCTTGTGAATAGCATGCCTCGATGAGATGACACCTATTATGTATCGTTTATCGAGACATGCCAATTCTTATTAATTTTACTATTTAGGCAACAGACCCTATCAAGTAAAATTAAATACATGACATAGCTTTAGCCAAGTAAATAAAATTAGTAACTCAGATGGAGAGGATACTATTATTTACAACTAAGTGTTAATTACTACATAATCCCAAATCAACTACTTCGCAATAAACCTTTCAGATGGAGAAGTGATCCACACTAACAATTATCCAGAATTGTCCCTGAAGGAGATTCGTACTGGCGATATCGTAATTAATCCTGTCCGATTGGGAAGAAGGCTTTACTGCCAACACGCAAAATTAATTACGTCGCCTACAAACTGGTGATAGAGACCGCGGGATTTATCCGTGAATAAATTTTCTCTCTCACTTAGATTTTTTTTAAAAAAATTGAGGGTTATAAAAATTCTTTTAATTAAAATAAATTTATTAATTTCGAAAACAATACGATCCGAAATATTTCAAAACATGTTTCCGTGTACACGATCCAAAAGATTTTGGTTTGTCAAACTATCTTTTCGTATTTTAATACGTAACAAGTAAAATAACCGATGATTGTATAGTTTTTTCTTTAACTTTACAGCTAAGTTAGTGATTAAAAGTACTCAAAATATTTTATTTTTACATTATATATTTTTTAAAAATAATAATTTATTAAGATTAAACATATACAAGTTGCATCAGGATTCCTCGATATGCAGTGTTATGCATATACAACACTCCCGACCCTCGAACATATCAGAAAAGACAAGCCAAAACAGTCCCGAACCACCAGAACCACCGCCGGACCACCGGCGCCGCCCATTGCTGCCACTTTAGGCGACTTTTGCTGCCTCTTTCGAACTCCGTTCTCAACCCCATTTTTTTCTAAAAAAATAGCTTACGAAATATACTATTTTTCTGTTGAAAAAACTCCTTCAAAAGACTCCAGAAAACAGCCATCGAAAAGTCTCAAAGAGGTTGCTGCCGCACAACCTGCGCCGCCGCCTTTGCCGCTACCCGTTTGGGCTTTTTCTGTGGTGGTTTTGGTTTCCGTTTCTTTCTATTTTTTAGCTCCTATATCCAGCAACATGTTGTCTTAAAGAACGTCTTGAAAATAGTCCCGAACAAGCCAGTGCTGCCGCCCGAACCGCCGCATGTTTGCCGCCTATTTTTGCTTTAATTTTTTTATATAGTTTTGAACTATTTTTTCCAGCACTGTTTACTGCTACTTTTATGCCTAAAAAATTGCTCAAAACTATTCCTGAAAATGTGGCAAAAACCATCGAAAAACAGCCTGAACCGCCGATGAAAACCGCCGCTGGCGGTGCTATTTTTTGCCACCAGTTTTTGCTGGGTTTCGAACTATTTTGTTACTGTTTTTAACACATAAAATCTGCAGAAAACTTACCAGAAAAATTTATTTCAAAATCGTTGAAAAACCACCGTGATCCGTGGTCCGAAACACTTGAAACCACCGCCGGTGCCTCCGCCAGTTATGCCACATCCTGTTCTTCGTGTTCTTGAATATTCAAACATGTTCTTAAATATTCTAAATAATATTTAAAAACATATAAAAGCTTTTACATCGAAAACTTAAATCCCATTGGCTCACAATCGAACTAAAAAATTTAAACTATCATGATCAACCCTTGTGATTTAAAAATTAATTAAGCCATCATTCAAACCATTCAATCAAACATGAATATAATAATGATTATAAAATCTGAATTAGAACGTCTGTAAAACAAAGTTAGCACAGTTCTAAGTTTACTCGGCCCCTCGATAAACCGTAAACAAAAATAAAAACAACTCTGATACAAATTGTTGGAGGCAAACTACCAATATCACTGATTTGTAAATGATTTTTTAAAAAATAAAAACTGGATGGGCAAACGCCGACACAGGCTCTAGATAAAAATTTCTTGATGTTAAACGATCAAAAATAAACCTATGCCACTATAGTTAATTTAGATGAATACCTTTTGGTTGATTCCTCAACTACGAATTTTGATTTTTCGAGTTGAAGCTCCCATCAGACCTTCTACTGTATTCCCGATGCGATTTCCAAGCGTAGTGTGGGTTACGAACCTCCGAGAACGGAAATCAAAAGAACCTGGACAACCTTAGTCTTGAAAGACAACTTATGATTTTGGTTCAGCCTACTCGCATATTTATAAGGTTACAGCAGGGACCTGTAAAGTAATTATGACATAGACTTCTAGTGTAACCCAGATACCCATTCAGCGATTTCTGCAAATATGCAAACCTCTCAGTAGTTTCTGTAATTATAAAAACTTTGTAGCGATTTCTGTAATTTTTATAAAATACTAAATTACAAATCATACCACTAAAGAACTGTAACTGCACTCTTAGCCATAATCTCAAGATCAATTTGCATTGAGCTCCTGTTATTAAATACATAACTCATCTCTCCGCATTAAGATTCTCGATACCCGCCAATTAAATTTAATTACTGACAATTTAATTTAATTGGTATCTTTAAAATTTTTTAAACCTTTCCGCTTAACTTATTTGACCGCCAGATAATCAAAACCACCTGCAGGGTTTGACCCGATCAAAACTTATAAGTTTCCTTAAAGGGGTATCATCAATCCCAAATAATTGGAACGTGTATTCCATCAATAATTAATATTTACCATATAATTAATACCGCTATCCAACTCATCAGAACTATAGATCCATAAAAGTTTGCACCCTTTAATGAATCAAAACAACGAATATTAAATATACGTAAATAATAATTATTTCGAAATTAAGAGCATAAGAACTTATAATAATCTTAGGGTGTGAATTAATTTATATGTTCAGTATAAAATTAATTACCCCAATGTGGTATTGTTCAATACACACAAAATTTACTAGCACAGCGAGTCGGAACAATAGATAATACTGTTATCTGTTACCCGTAACCAAGACAAGCCTACTAAAACTCTATACTACAGTCGTACCGATGATTTGTCAATTTTCATCTAAACTGTGAACCAAACTTATATTCTGCAAGAGAATATAATCTGATCTTTTGTATGCAAATCGTATTCTACACATCAGATTAAATACTGTACAGAATAAAGGACAATCGTACATAATATTAAAAAAATGATATTGCATACATTGCTCATTAAGACTCTCATAAAATAAAAAAATAATTTTATTAAAATTAAATTAAATACTAAAATCAAAAATAAATATATGATTTTTAGTATATAACCCTGACAAAACTATAGCAGATTTTGTGGCAGAATTCACTGGAGGAACCAAACCCAATAAAGAAGATAACATAACACCAAAGATTAGTTCCAGCTTAAGTAGAAAGTCTACTCAGGACGAAGTTATAGCTGAACAACCTGCTAACCCAAATGCGGCTTGAATAGTTAACATCGATGGATCAGCTCGGAAAAAAAATTGGAGGTGTAGGCCTGATCATCGTGTCCCTCATAGGAGATCGAATCAAACATGCCATTTGGCTTAACTGCTAGCTAACCAACAATGAGGCAAAATATAAAGCATTAGTGTGAAAGCTCAAAATAGCCAAAGTTTGTGGAGTAGCTCACGTTCTAATCAACACTGACTCCCAACTGGTAGCACAGCAAACCAACAGAGCTTACGAGGTAAGAAATGAAAGACTCAGATGGTACGTGTCAGTAGCAGATGGGTTGTTCAAAGAATTCCAACCGGTAAAGCTCTAGTAAACCCCACGACCTAGTAATCAAGAGGCCAACCAGCTAGCGCAAATGGCCTCTTCTGGCAAAGCCAACATAGACAGGGAGATCATAGTGAAGACAATAAACCACCCAAGCATCGAAGATCAATCAGCTCAAAAAAATAATGGAAATCCAGACTATACCTTAGGCACAGCCTATCTTTAGATACCTCGAAACAAGACAGCCTCCGGAGGACAAGGAAGCTAGAAAGTTAAGGTTCTGAGCCACAAGATACATTATCTTGAAAGGATTATTATACAAGAGGGGCATCTCAATGCCCTATCTGCATTGCATGTCAGAGCAAGAGGCTCAGTACGTGCTTAGGAAAGTACACAGGGGGTTTGTGGGAATCATTTCAGAGCAAGATCCCTGATCGACAAGGTGGTTCAAGTAGGATATTACTAGCCAACCATGCTGCAAGACACCAAGGCATTCATTAAGAAATTTGATAAGTGCCATAGCTTCGCCAACGTGGCCAGACAACCGCCAATTGAACTGACAGTTTTAACCAGCCCCTAGTCATTTGCGCAGTGAGGACTACACATTATAGGACCATTACCCATGGCCAAGAGGCAAATGAAGTTTTTTGGTGGTTGTAATAGAGTACATTACTAAATGGGTGGAAGTGGAGCCACTAACAAAGATCACTGAAGCAAATGTCACCCAGTTTGTTTGGAAAAGCATCATATGTCGTTACGGCATCCTAAGGGTCCTGGTCCCTGACAACAAAAAGCAGCTTGACAACCAAAATTTTAAAAAGTCCTGCGCGGATCTCAATATCCAAATACACTTTGCTTCCCTGCTCATCCGCAATCCAATGATCAGGTGGAGATGACTAATAGGTCTCTACTTAAGATTATCGAGACAAAACTTGAAAGCTCAAACAGGCTAAGGTTAGAGGAGCTCGCAAATGTGCTTTAGGCGTACAGAACCACAACTCGAACACCTATAGGAGCCACTCCGTACATGCTCACCTTCGAGCATGAGGCAGTAGTCCCGGTAGAGATTGGTCTAACCAGCGCCAGGGTGAAACATTTCAATCAAGAATCGAATGATCACGAGCTCAAGCTAGAACTAGACCTCATTAAAGAGATCGGGGAACAATCAGCAGTTAGGGCAACTATATATCAAGAATGGGTACGAAGGTACTACAACTCTCGTGTGAAAGAAAGAAAGTTCAACTCAGGGGACCTAGTCCTTAGAAAGGTAGTTCTAGCCACGAAGAATCCATCCAATGATAAGTTAAGAGCGAATTTGAAAGGACCATACATAGTTAAAAATTTGTGTGGTAAGGACGCATACAAACTTCAAACTATATAAGGTAAAACGTTAACCCATCCACGGAATGTTGAGCACTTAAAAAGATATTACCCCTAAATATAGTCTCCTTTTAATCGATGTACTAAAATCTATTAAATGAAATGAAAATTGTTCAATTCTAAAGGTATTCTAATTATCATGATCATTAATAATGTATGTGCACTCCCAGAATTTATGTATTACAGGATGATCAACCTCTAACTATGAAGAGCTCAGGCCTAAGGGTTAGATGGCAAGGCAAATCACAAGATGATCAGCCTCCAACTTTGAAGAGCCTTGGACATAGTGGTCAGAAGGTAAGGCAGATCACAAGATGATCAGCCTCCAACTATTAAGACCTTGGACCTAAGGGTAAGAGGGCAAGACAAATCACAAGATGATCAGCCTTCAACTCTAAAGAGCCTAACCTAAGGGTCAGCGGGCAAAGCAGATCACAAGATAATCAACCTCCAACTATGAATAGCTTGGACCTAAGGGTTAAAGGGCAAGGCAGATCACAAGATGATCAGTCTCCAACTGTGAAGAGCAAGGACCTAAGGTGAAGAGCAAGGACCTAAGGGTCAGAGAGCAAGGCAGATCACAAGATGATCATCCTTCAATTATGAAGTGCTTGGACCTAAGGGTCAAAGGGCAAGGCAGATCACAAGATAATTATCCTTCAAGAAATGAAGAACTTAGAGCTAAGGAACAATGAGCAAAGAAGATCAACGAGATGGCCAACCTCTAATTGTCAAAAATTCAAACCTAAGTGTGGGATGAAAAGCGACCAACCCCTAAGTATGAGGAATCTAGGTCAACATCAACAAAAATAAAATCAATTCGCGTAAGGACATGTTCAGACAGTGTTCAAATCAAAACAGATGTCAAATTCATGATATCAGCAATTTTATTTATTCAGCAGTAAAAATCAAGATCACACAAATTCCGATCAGAACAAGATCAAACCAAGACGCCCTGAATGTCACATCCTTTCCCCAGGGTGCACAAACCAAGAAAAATGGTATGACTTAGAGCTGTTAAAAGGTATCGATACGAGTCAAACCAGATTTATTTATTTATAGGAACAAAACCATACCGAAAAAATTTCATATCTCTTGACATTTACTAAAAGAGAAACAACTTAGTATTGGACTTCGAGCTCGGACCTACCAAATCGACGACTGTGGTGGACCAACTTCTAACCATCCCTGCTATTTGCAACCACAAAAATTACATGAAAGTGCACTTAGTATTATATTGAACAAGATGGAAAACAGTTATTTAAAAACATTATACATTTCACAAAGGATATAAAAATACTGTGTCACAAAATCTCACAATTTATAAAGAATTTTTCTCAATCTTTATAAAAGTATCATTTCTCACTTTAAAGCATAATAGTTGCAAGTTATCATTTCTCACAATTAGTTTAGTGTTCACAAGTACTTATACTTGACATGACAGTATAATTAAAGTTAAACTATTTTCAACATATAATTTCATCAATAAATCAATAGGCTAACAAACACCCATGCAGGGCACTGTTCAACTCCTTAATTGGCTAACACACACCCCTTTAAGTGATGGGGCACCGCACAATGTCTTAATAGGCTAACATATACCCCTTTAAGGGATAGGGCACCGCACAAGCTCACATTGAGCGGATACAAGCTTACACAGAACGAAAATTTCATAGTGACTACTTACACACAGAGAAAATTCTTTCAAAGTAACTACACCCACACAGAGCAAATTCTTTCAGAGTACTACACCCACACGGGGCAAATTCTTACTTTCTGAGTAACTACACCCACACAGGGCAAATTCTTTTAGACCGAAAAATATTGCTAACATCGTCCATCTTTCATACACCTATTTTTTCTAATAATATAATTAGCATACTTTTGAACTAATAATGCCTTAAAAAATATAGATAGAATTTTTAAAGTATCATGGGGTTTAAATATCAAAAGAACATACTATCATAAGTTCACATAATTCGAAACATAGATGTAAAGCAATTTTAAAGCTAAGTTCATGCATTTCTATTTAAAATAATACTAAGCACTCTCATCTTGATTTAAGTGCAACCAAAACTATCTCTTTGTTTTTTTATCCCAACTCCCTAATCTTTTGATAACAAAAGCTCATAACCTAGCAAGAAATCGAATCCACTTGTAAGTGTGAGGCACTATGTGTTTGTA
>JAULJZ010149698.1:0-10266 GCA_032270985.1 Heliamphora pulchella | reverse complement strand
AACTATAGGTGTACACAGGGCTCGAGGTGCCCCTCAAGTTTTTATGAAGGGTTTTAGTCCTTTAAAAACTTTGATTGAAAAAAAAAAAGAATTCTTTGCCGAACAATAGCGTTTTATTGCCAAGCTAAAAAATTACAAAAAATTGAATATCTAAAAATAAAATTTAGGCAAGTTGTTTGCATTCCACGACCTAGGGATGGCCCTGCCATTTATATCTTTTAAGTTGTATGCTGTAGTGCCAACTTTAGAGGTGATCTTATAAGGTCCTTCCTAGTTTGGGCCGAGTTTTTCATAAATTGGGTCTTTCATATGACGGAGAACTTTTTTTAAAACTAGATCTCCATTGCCGAACTCTTGATGTCTGACCCTTTTGTTGTATTCCTTATCCAGAGGATGCTGGTAGGTTGTCAATTTAATGGCTGTCATTGTTCTTCATTCTTCGGATAGATTTAGGTCCATGGCCAAAGTACGTGCGTTGAGTTCAGGCGTGTTGACTTCTATTCGGATTGTTGGCAATTCGATCTTTAATGGTATCATTGCTTCTACTCCATAGGCTAGGAAAAAGTGGGTTTCACCTGTAGACCTCCTTGAGGTTGTTTGGTACATCCATAAGACTAAGAGAAGTTCTTTTACCCAACTTCCCTTGGCAGCATCTAACCTTTTCTTAAGTTCGTCAATAATGGTTTTATTGGTTACTTTGGCTTGCCCATTGCTCTGCGAGTATGCTGGTGTGAAGAAATAATTCTTGATTTCCAGTCCTGAGCAAAAGTTCTTGAATATCGAACTTTCGAACTAAGTCCCGTTGCCAGAGATTATTTCTTGGGGTATGCCAAATCGAGTAATAATATTCTTCCATGTGAACCTTTTGACATCGACATCTCTGATGTTGGCCAAAAGTTCTACCTTAACCACTTAGTAAAGTAATCTGTGGCAATGAGTAAGTATTTTCTGCTACCTGTGGCCTTTGGGAAGGGGCCCACTATGTCATATTTCCATTGTGCAAAGGGCCAAGGGTTGGTCAATGGTGAGAGGTCTTCGGCTGGGACGTGTATGTTTGGACTAAATTTTTGACACTTCTCGCACTTCTGAATATACTGTTCTGCATCCCTTTGCATGTAAGGTCACTAATAACCTTGAGAAATTGCTCAGTGGGCTAGAGACCTTTCACCCGTATGATTGCCACAGACTCTTTCATGAATTTCGAACAGGAGATCTTGTACTTTGTTCGGGTGCACACAAAAGAGATAGGGGCCTATGAAGGACTTCTTGTAGAGATCTCCCAAACTCTAGATCCAGAACAGAGAAGCTTTTTTCCTTATCATCTGAGCTTCCTTTTGATCAGATGGAAGCTCGTTCTTAATCAAGTAATCCCTTATAGGATCCATCCAGCTTGGACCCAACTCCGAATAGTAGGCTTGCTCTTGTTCGAGAATAGTTGTGTTGGATTGTTGAAGAATTTTCACTGTAATTACTCTTTTTCCCTCAGATCTTACTGCTGATGTGAGGCATGCCAAAGAATCTGCATGGCTGTTTTCTTTGGATGAGAGCTAGGTGATTTCATAATGTGGAATGTCTTTAGCCATTTGCTGTGCCAGTCGAACATATGTCTGCATTCTGTCGTCTCTAGCTGCATATTCCCCTTTGAACTGGTTTACAACCAGTTGTGAATCATAGAAGATCTTAACTTTCTGGGCCCTTAACTCTTTGATGTTCTGAAGTCCGGCTAAGAGGGCTTTATATTCAGCTTCGTTGTTTGTGGCTTGAAAGTCAAGACGAACTGCTCTCTCTATGAGGACTCCATCAGGGTTATAGAGAACAATTCCTGCCCCGACACCTTTGCTGCAAGACGAACCATCCACATATAATCTCCATGCACTATCTAGTCCTATTTTTTCTTGAGCGACTTGCTCAGTGACTTGCCCCTCAAAATCAGCCGAACACTCTTCTGGGCTGAACTCAACGATGAAATCGACCAAAACCTACCTTTTTATGGCTGTTCTTGGGGAGAATATGATGTCATGCTCCCCAAGCTCCACGGCCCATCTTGCGACGCTTCTTGAAAAATTTACCTTTCGAAGTAAGGCCTGAAGAGGGTATTTGGTGATTACCTTGATTGGACTAGTTCTGAAGTAATGGATCAACTTTCGTGATCGGATCGGTTCAAATATGATGATTCCGAACAGAATATGAACCAAACTCCTTGTTGCCGAACTCACTAGATGCTGCTTTTGACGTTGCCTAACTCTTGCAAGACGAAGAACACCGTTAGTTCTTTCTAGCCTGGTTTGACTAGGAAGCACTTTAACGTTCAAGTTAGATTTCTCTATATGAGGTTTCTAATCAAGAACTGGGTTAAAATTGCGTACCTGGGCGTTATGAAGTACCTTCATTTATATAGGAACCAAAACTAGATAGGCTGAGTCCTATTGGGACTCTGCCTTTTGTCTTTAATCTCTGGCTTACTAGAGATTATGCCTTATCTTTTGAGCAATTCTAATTGCTCTAAGAAACCTTTACTCCATTTCTCTAATTGCCGTAACGGGAATTAAGTCTTTCTGGTTTATCATTTAGCTCTAGGTTGACTTAGGCTTGAGTCTGGTGGGCTGCCCCTCTTTGGGGTGGCCTGAACTCGTCATGGGCCGAACTGTCAACTGTTTGATTTTTACGTTGGGTTCCAAGCCCGTAGTTTTATCTGCCCTCACCAAGTATTTACATATATTTAATTTTCTTTTAGGTAATTAAACATTTTACACCATGGATGATGGATTTACTTATGGTGTTTGGGAATAATACTGTAAATAGTTTTTACCTCCATACTATTAATTTTAGTTATAAGTTACAAATTTTTATAAATACTTACAATTTCTGCTGTAACTTATAATTATTTTTTCTTTAATTTCAGTTACAAATTACAATCTTTACCAACTGCTACAATTTATAACTTTTTTTTAAATTTCAGCTACAAGTTACAATCTTTACTAAACACTCATAATTTCTACTACAAACTACAATCTATAATCAATTAGCAATGGTTTTTCCAAACACTACCAATAAATTGTAAAATCAACTTTTATTTTGTCATAAATCTGACAAAAATTTGAGCTTTACAAAGCTATTTTTCAACTTAAAAATGGTTGGATTAATAAGATGGAAAAAAATTGCAAACCCACAGTAGTAACTATCATAAATTCATGGTTATAATTTGAGAAATAAATATGTCACAAAAAGAATATAGTATCATGTAAAGTTCCTTTCATGGTTCAACACTTTAAAATGGGCCTTATACCGCATAACAACAAAAGGTCTCGCAATTATATATAAAGCAAATTCTGGCACCTATAGTGGTGCAACACATGGACTGACCCACTAAATTATGCTCTCACCAAATAATGTCATGATGCCACATTGAGTGAGTGGCCCACCAAATAGGGTTATCACTAACAGTGGGAGTGTTTTGTTACCACTGAAGTTATATATGTTTTTAGTTTAAAATTTAGTAAAAAGTTAAAGAAAGGTTTGCTTGATATTTAATTTTAAGTTAATTTTTTTTTAAAAAAAATTGCTTTCAGTTAAATAAGTAAAAAATTCGTTTGGTAAACTGTATAGGCGATTTTAAGTTAAAAGACAATAAATTAAATTTTTTTTTAGCTTAAAGTCATTTTAAACTAAAAGGCAAATGACAAAAAGCTTCAAGTCAAAAAGATATTGTTATAATTTTTTAAACTTTATTTTTACATTATTTTATATTCAATATAAATTTTGTTTGATAGATTTCGACGAGTAAATTTTAAAAATATAATTTTTATAAAAACAAAATATGTATAATTAAAGTTATGATCTTTCTATAAAATATATTAACGGATAAATTATATTTACTTCTCCTGAGATTAGTTAAAAATACAGAAATCTCTCTTGAGATCTCTGAAATAACACTAACCTTCTTTATTAAACTTGTTGAATAAACAAAGTTAACTGAATTTTACCCTTATAATTAATTTAAAAATTTAACTAAACAAAACATGAAAATATCCTTCAAAGATCAAAATATCCCCAAGCAGGAGTAAGGAAGAAGAGAAAAGGGGATGTCGACGGCGAAGAATGGGGGAGACATAGAGAAGAGAAAAGGTGGAATGGGGAAAGAGGAAGGGGATAAAACTAGATTGAGATTTTTTGTTAGAGTTAAAACCAGTAGATCGAGATAGATTTTCCACCGTTAAAAGCTAGGGTTAAAACCAAAAAAGAGGGTATTGACGAAGATGTAAAAGAAGGAGGGCGTCAACGACAATGGCAACGTGAACGACATGGATGGCGATGACAGTGGTAAGGGTGTTAGTGCTGGCATCCGTGGCATTATAATGGCGGCCCTCTGTCTCGCATCTCTCATTCTCTCGATCTCCCATCTTCTTCTCTCTCCGTCTCTCATCTCTTCCTTTCACGTTTAGTTGGTTGGTGATTTACGAGATGTGCAGAGGTGATTGAGTCTACAATAATGGTTTGAAAAACCTCTATCACTGAAAACCCCATGGTCAAACTCTTCTCGCTCACCCCGCCACTACCATTGCAAGCCAAGTCACCATCCCAAGGCCAAATAATTACTCCTGTTGATGGATAATAATTTCATTGATACCTTCAAAATTCATGTGCGAAAATTAATAAATACAAATTTTATTATTTTAAATTATAAATTTACAATGCCAATAAACATTTACAATTTTTATTTAAACTTCTATTATATTATTTTTACTATAATCTATAAACTCATAATTTCAATTAAAAGTCTACAACTACAGCATCCATCACATCACATGATAGCATAGCTTGAAACACACCATCTTAATTAACAAGTTTATAAATTGACAAGACTCGGTCCCTATTTGGAATTAAAAAAAGTTGACTTTTATGTATTAAAAAAAAGGTTAATCTTGAAGTTATACTATTTGACATTAAAAAAAGGAAATTAAATTTTTTAAACCTTTTTTTCTAAAAAAAATTATTTACACTCCAAACAATTTTTTTAAATAAAATAACATAGTACGATTAATGTAAAAAAACACCTTTACTCACAAAATAAGAAGAAAAATTGTATCGATATCCAAACAATATAATTTAAAATTAAAAATAAAAAATAATTTAGACTTTTCAACTAAAAGCAAATTTGTTGAGGTTAAAAGTATCCCAAAGACGCGATGCTCTTATCATGTGGCTCAAATTTTTTTTTTCTGGTTAAAATATAAATAGCAGCGTATTAACGAATATAGAGCAACTTATAAGCGTGCACAAAATTTATAACTTTGGGACCTCTCTCCCTCTTTAGGTCCTCTACTCTTCTATTCATATTACCATCTATATGGGAATTAAAGTATATAATTTTGGGACCTCTACTCCTCTTTAGATCCTCTACTCTTCTATCCACACTACCATGGAGCTCTATATGAAAATTAAAATTGACTCTGATACTATTTGTAAGGATTCAAGTGAACTATTGATATAATAATTTGAATAAAAAATCAATAACGTAGTCTAAAATATTTAAACTCAAATTATTAGTAATAGCCCAATGTATCACAGGAACTTCAAACCCACTATTGTAACTATCATAAATCTATAGTTATAATTTGAGAAATAAATATGTCACAAAAAGAATATAGTATCATCTAAAGTTCATTTTATAGTTCATACTATAAAACGGGCCTTATATCACATAACAACAAAAGCAATTATATATAAAGCAAATTTTGGCACCTATAGTGGTGCAACACATGGACTGACCCACCAAATTATATGCTCTCACCTAATAATGTCATGATGCGACGTTGAATCCGTGTCCAACCAAACATAATTATCAACAGGAGGAAATAGTGAATGATTTTGATATTTATCATAACACATAATTTTCTCTATTTCATCTCTATTAATTAACTTTTTTCTCTATTAATTTTAAACGCAAAGAAAAAAACTCGGTTTAAAATTGGATTGTTAAATGAGATTTTTAAATTTGAATAAATACGTATATAATGTTTTGCTTATAAATTTTTTTAAATTAATAAATACAAATTTTATTATTTTAAACTATAAATTTACAACGCTAATAAACATTTTCAAGTTTTACTTAAAATTATAATTATACATTTTAACTTTAGTCTATAAACTCATAATTTTCAATTTCAACGCTAATAACCACCACATTCATTGCATGATAGCATAGTTTGAAACACAGCATCTTAATTAACAAGTTCATAAATTGATAAGACTTGGTCCCTGTTTGAGATTAAAAAAAAAGTTGACTTTTATGTAATAAAAAAAAATTAATTATGAAGTAATACTATTTGACATTAAAAAAAGGCAATTAACTTTTTTTAACCTTTTTTTCTAAAAAAATTATTTACACTCCAAACAATTTGTTTTAATAAAATAACATAGTACAATTAATGTAAAAAATCACCTTTGCTCACAAAAATAAGAAGAAAAATTGTATTGTTATTCAAACACTACAATTTAAAATTTAAAATTTAAAATTTAAAATTTAAAATTTAAAATAATTTAGACATTTCAATTAAAAGCAAATTTGTTGAGCCAAAAAGTATCACAAACAAGTTTGTTGAGCTACTGTTCACTCAGCAAATCATTTTTAAGCAAAAAAAAACTAAATTAAAAAAATATTCTAAATAATTTAACTTTTTTTTATCTTTGAAAAAAAAAAACTAAATTTCTTTAAAACCTAACTTTTAAAACATTATCACCCACGTAGGCCTGTCTTCATTTGATGTGCTAAAGAAACACATCAAATTTTTGTGCTTCATGAAGCATCCAGTCTTTGGTCAAACGACTCAAACCTTAATTAACGACTTGATAATTAAGTTCAACATTTTAAGGATAATTTTAATATTTTTTTTATGTTAATTCTACTTTATATTTATTTTATGATTATAAGTTCTCAGTTCTACAAAATAACTAGTTTAATTTTATAATTTAATTTTACAAAACAAACAAGTTGTTAACATATTTTAATGCTAAATATTGATGCAATGAGTTACATATAAATTCTACTTAAATTCATTGTTTGTGCTAACTCATTTGGTATAATAAATTGGTAGACTAAGTTTGTCAACTACGGGTGGCAATTGTTTCTTTGCTCTCAATGAGTATAACTCTAGGTTTTATTATTATGATCGAATTCGTTTACTATATTGAAATTGTTAAATTTGTTATTTATGTAAAAAATAAAGTTACTTCGATATCTATTGTTATGTAATTACATTACATTTATTTATAAATACATGAATGGAAATATAAATTTAAAGAATAGTTAAAACAAAATAATTTTTGACACATAATAATAGATATTAGATGATTTTTATTTTTTTTTATAAATAATAACATAGCTGGCTCAACTCTTAGGAAAATTAATAACTTGCCTAGGCCACTCAAAATTAGGGAGCTTAAAATTTCTATAAAAAAAAATTATTAGTATTCGATAAGTTCTAGCAAACCACAGTTGCAGTTTAACATTTTTTTTGCTAAGTTTAACTTTTATTAACATTATAAATTTTATTAGAAGTTGGTAAATTGCAGTGTTTACAATCTGCAATTGTTATTTTTTTAAAATATATTTTTTAAATATTTTAGAACACAAACCAATATATCTTCGCAATATATTAAATATTATTAACTTTTTTTTTTCGCTAAGATTCTATGCTCTTGTGAATCTAGTCTTTGTTTGCTACCTACATTTTCTCTTAATTGATATATTAATTATCGATATGAGAAAAATAATTTGATTTAATTAAATTCATTTGACAACAGGTACATATATAAGTTGGTTGTATTTTTATTTTTTTATTATATAGTAGATTTTTTTAAAAAAATTTACATTTTTAATTTTAAAGTTTAATATATTTTCGTTTTGGTCATGAATGTTAAGATTGATTGGTGATTATTGACTATCATAAAAAATGATTATCGAATCGTTATGTTATTTTGTTTGTGAAGGTTTAGAATTAGTATATGATTATTCTTCAATTATTTTTATTATGTGCAAGAATTTTTTTTCTTTCAATTTTTTAGTTGTAAGTATGCGTACTAAAAAATTTGAACCAATTGTTTGAAAGAAAATTTTCAAAATTACAACAAGTAAAATCTTATTTAATATCGATTGTGTCACAAAAAACGTTAAGTGACTTAGGAATAATATCAATTAAAGAAGATATGTAATAAAAAATTGAATATAAAAATCCAATAAGTAATTTTGCATCTAAAAATTAAGAAAAATAAATTCAAACTAAACAAAATTATATAAAAAATCTTAAGGGCCTTCACTTTTCGTATTTGCCTTGGGTTTCGAATTTGATTGAGCTACCTTTAATTATAACAAACTTGACGAATTTTATATAATAAATAAATACAATTATAAAAATATATTTAGAAGCTGTATCTATTAAAAGCACAAAAATATGTGATTCCTCAAAAATAGCACAATAATATGCTGTCCCTCAAAGGATAACAAGAAGCACACTTGACCCTTGGTCCACGTTTGTCATTATAAATTTATAACATTATTTGTCTCTCTCAATTAGTTTTATTAAATTCAAACACACCCTCTCAAAAAGTCAAATTCAGATGAATGATTTAATTATACATCTTTCCATTGGAATTTCTTTCTATTAGTTAACAATTTTGGTAGTAGAGGTTACATGTAAGCAAACGCAAACTTAATTTTTCAGTATAATATTTTTTTAATAATTTTTTGCTATTTTTAAAATTAATCTTAAAGTCAAATTATATATATACATATGACTTTAAACATTCACAAATTCACTAATTTATTTATATGTTTATCTTACATTAAATTCAATAATTTATTTATTTCTTTATCTTACATTAATTTTTTATAGTAATTGTCTAATCAAATAAAGTCTCACTTCCCATTAAGTAATTATCATCGTATTAAAAATAAGAGGTAGGATTCCTTCCCTTTAGCTTGTAATTTACGCTATTCTTCACTTTCTAACCCATATTTCGCTTTCCGTCCTCCTTGAAAGACAATGATGTTTGAGATAATTGTTTATTTATTTATTTAATTTATTTTTTTTTATTTTTAGTAAAAAATTTTAATTATTTAGTCACATTATTATAATTTTTGATTTTTCTTGTCAAGATGAATCGAAAAAATAAAAAAATTTAATCAAAATATAAGAAAATTTTAAAAAAACAAAAAAATAAGTCAAAATAAGCAAATAAATCAAATTTTATATTACTTATTTTAGTATTAGTGAATTTTTTCATCTTTTGATCTAAATTTTTTATTTTCGAGTTCATTTTATCAAAATAATTGAAAATAAAAAATTTAATCAAAAGATTAAAAAAACTCAGAAACAAATAAAAAAAATTCTGGACATTTAAGCCCAAAGAAGGCAATACATGTCCGATTGCCCATAACTTTGAAAAAGAGTTTTACCCGTTTGGACTAATTTTTAGTTTTATTGCTTTTTTTTTTTGTTGAAAATTTCTTTCTTTTTATTAAAACTTTTTTTTTGAGTCATCTTAACAAGAGGAGTTGAAAAGGTAAAAATTCTTAATCAATTTTTTTTAATAAAAACGAAAATAAGCATCACAAAATTTTACATCTTGATTTTTTTGTCTTTTTATAATAATTTTTATATTTGGATAAAAAAACTTATCTTATGACTTATCATGATAGGAGAAGTAAAAAAAACATAATAATTTAAATAGATAATAAAAATTATTAAAAATAAAATAAACAAAATAAAATAAGTAAATAAGCTATTATACCACTTTGTTCCAATTTTATATTTCTTAAGTTATTTAGTGGGTAGAAAACGCCATGTCAACATCTTGATGTAGTGTGCTTAACAAATATATGCACATTATGTATTCAATAAATTTTTAGAATAATTCTATATTATAGAAAATTGGTTGTAACAAAAAAACACATGTTCATACATATCTATACTTCTATACAATTATTAAAAAGAAACACTCTACTTTAGTCTCTTGAAGCTAGCAGTGTTTTTTATTTCAAAATTACCTTTATAGTAGTTTAGATTTTAAGCATAAAAATTTATATGAGTAATTATATAACTACCAACAGTTTTTCCTATTTATTATTCTTTTATCTTATTTTAAAATCTCATTATTCTTAAATTTTCGTAATTTGTAATTAACACATTTTATTTTTATAATTTATCATATAATTCTTTTTTTATTATGTGTGTCAAGAATTTTGACACCGATCTAATTCATTTTTAT
>JAULJZ010149697.1:0-10266 GCA_032270985.1 Heliamphora pulchella | reverse complement strand
CTGGAGGTGGTGGCTGTGGTAGGTTTCGGCGCTGGAGGATGAGACTAGCGTGGTCAGTGGCGAGGGTTAGGGTTTTGGCGACTGTTGGAGGTTGGTCCAGTGGATTTCAGTGCTGAAGATGATGGTGTTGGTGGGTGGCGGCGTTGGAGGATGAGGTTTGGGTGGTCGGCAACTAAGGTTAGGGTTCAAGAAAGAGTTGTTGGCGGTGATGGCTTTAATACTATGTTAATTACATAGTATTAAGTTTAATGAAGACGCATTAACCCTAATAGGGTACACAACTGTTTATTTATAAAATAACGAAATTACATAATAAGATATGTTGTGCCCAACCACACTAAATAATAATTATTATTATTATAATAATGCTAATAGTGTAAACAACTCCATGTAATAATTTCGGCTAAAATAATAAATAAATAAATAACTATTTTTATAAACTTCCATGGAAGAAGTGAATAGAAAAAGAATGCTGTGAAATCGTGAACCACGGAAGGGGAGTGGGGTATGGGGCCGTGTGGTACTGGAAACAGGGAAGGGAAAAGGCATGGGAAAATTGGGGGCAACGGGTTAGGGTTTGGAATGGCAGCAAGGGATTTAAAAAAAGAAAAGAAAAGAAAAGAAAAGAAAGGAGTGGAGTGGGGGGCGCTATGGCGTAGCATCTTTTTTCGTTTTTTTTTTTTATTTTTTATTTTTTTACAAACATTATTTTAAGATAATATTTAATAAAAATTTATCATAGTAATTATTTAAACTTATTTTTTTAACATTCATTCTATATCAATGTTTTTTTTAGAATTATTATTTAATTAAAATAAACTTAAAATTAAATTTTATGCATAAAAAATATATAGAAATATACTATTTTTAATTCTAAAAAGTCACTTATTAAACCAAACAATGTTTAGATTTAACCTATCGACGATCGACGCCAATGGATATTAAGAATTATGTGCCGCGAAAACATGCTTAAATTTTCGCGGCGAACGAGTTTCTTTTACCGTCCGATCGATGCACAAAGAGATTTTTTTCTACTTTATATTCAACTTTAATTTGATTATTATTATAGTATTACTTTATTTTTATTATATATAGTTTATTTTACAAAAACAAATACAAACAAAATATCATTTTTTTTCATCTTCCTCATAATGTCTCAAGACACCAAAAAAAAGACATAAAATTAATAAAATACCTTTATCAAAATATAAAAAAATATTAGTTTAAAAGCAAATAAATAAAACAAATGTACAATCATTACAACCTACTATTCTTAAAGGAATTTCGTCCCGAAATTCAAGCCAAGCTCCTAAATCACCTAGTTACCCGTTCATTTATAATGATCTCAAATCCACGGTCTTACAATCTCTTGCTAACACCATGATGTTACTACCCTACCAATACCTAGAATAACGACACTCAACTCACACAAAACACCCACGAACAACCATTTTAGAATATCACGATCCACCAAAATCGACCGCACAAACGGGTAAACAACCACAACACCAATAGAAAGCTAAAACATTTGGAAAACGCACTATTGAGGGTTTAATTAAAACAAAAGAAAGCCAACCAGAACGTAAACCAAAATCTTCCCTCGAGGCATGAACATTTTTTTAGAAAGGATAAAATCATACAAAGCAGAAACCAACACCCCACCCGAGGTCTCACTCTCATAATACATACATGCATTAGATATATTTGCCACAAGGCTTACAACACGTGATTCTACTGTCATAAGCATGTAAAACAATATATGATCTAAAAGAAACAAAAAAAAGACCACAGATCTTCCGTCCCACCGGCTCCTCCAGATCAACCTATGTGATTATAAGCACCAGAAAAATGTTTTCAAATCCCACACTGTAAGCCAAAACACAGCAGAAAACAGTCTAACATGTATTAAAAGATAAACATGCTAACAGAATAATATGAATGCTACGACTCTCCCAAGTCTCGAAAATAGTTTTTCATGATCAAAACCAGATGCGAAAAGATATGAAAACTTCGACTCGCACGAGCCTCGAAATGGTTTGAGAAAAGAAAGATATGCAATACATACAACACATGTATCTTCATAGGCTTTCAACGCAGGACCACAGTCCCTCATTATGCATGAATGCATCTTCACGGGTTTTCACCGTAGAACCAATATTCTCCCCTCATTATGCATCTTTACGGGCTTTCACCTAGGGACCAATATCCGCTCCAACTAATACATGAATAAACAAAAGTTTTTACGTACACAACCATGTACAAATGTCACATTCACATGCAACGTCATCCACCAACCCTGGAGACCAACAATCAAAAACAAAACAAAACAAAACTCAACCTCAAGGGTTAACTCCAAACCTCTAAAAATTCGGCTTTCACAAACGTTTTCACAAATTTCTGCCTTTTTCCAAAACTCGCCTTTTTGAAAACCACGAATCCATACACGTCCAACATGACAGAAAAAGAAAGAAAGAAAAACACCTCTAACAGGAATTCAGTCGACTGAGAACCACCATTCAGTCGACTGAAAAGCTATTGGAATTTCACAAAAAAATTTCAATATCCAAGTCAGTCAAATGAGTCACCAACTTCAGTCGACTGAACCCTCTCTCGGGCCATTCAGTCGACTGAACTACCCACTTTAGTCAACTGAATGTCGGAGAAAAAGCCCTAACCGATGGAAAAACTTCACAGATCCATGCACAGAGGCAAATCAAACCAACCAAATTCGCATTTTTTTTAAACCCACAGACATACACAAGTTCACAACTTCAAAAGAAACCGTAAAACACTTTTAAAAACCTTTTTTGTCCAACTAAAAGCAACCAAACACGTTTTAAGAACATAAATCAATTTTTCATGCATTTTTAAACTGTAAAAACACATACAATTTCACGTAGCACCCCTTTAAGACATGAGAGTCTAGGATCCTACCTCGTTGAGTTAAATCGAGATTTCGTTGACTAAAAACGAACTTCGTCGAAGCGAGATTTCTTCTGGATGAACGTGAAGCCCTCGACGAGGATACTAAGGATCTGCAATTCGATCGCCAGAAACCAAGCCCGGGCCCACCGAAAAGCTAGAGAAAAGGCAGAGATTTTTGTTTGAAAAGAAAAGAAACTTAGCTAGCAAGCTAAAGGTTTTAAAAAAATCTACCAAAAGTTGAAATTTATAGGGCCCACCAAATTTTTTTTTTTTTGCACCATAACGCCCAACAGTCCCGAAATCTAATTCAACATGTATTTCTAAATTCGAACATGCATAAAACGCATATAAATATACTATTCCACAAAAAAAATTTAAAACAATAAATAACACATCAAAAAGTATTTAAAATTAAAACAGGACCGAGTCTTACAACAACACTACATTTCAAGCACACCCTCATGAATTAAACATTTATGTCGATCAGTGCCCCAAGAAAGATTAGACCAGTGCTAAAGTCAAACAAACATCACTGACATAAGATCTAACTCACTCTAGTGAACCATCAAGGTACAACCCACACCAAGTATGTTCAAACATATGGCACCTAACACACGGTACAACGCCAAGGTACAACCAATATTTGTTCCAACAAAAAGCAACAAGCATTTTCGATTCTGACTAATGCACACTAAGTCTCTTACTTGAAACACCACGAACTAGTCAATCACCATATCAGAAGACCAAAGACTGCCGCTATCGACCAAAACACACATAGTCTACTCACGACAAAACTCACTAGGGTTAAGCTTTACTCACCACTAAAACCCCAATCAAATCTACACAACAAACTGATGACCACACAACCTAATGCATAACATCACAAAACCACGCATTCTATGTACCGAGCCAAAACTAGAGTCGCAAATAAACTCCCACTAACACCGTAGCAACAATGATAAGGTGTTGCTAAGCAAATAACAACAAGGAACTAATTCTTAGGCTACTATCTCATCAAGAACTACCTAAGTCCACAACTCGCACAATGGAAAGAACTGATTCGAACCACGGAATGATCTACCACGACCTCGGACCAGGCCTTCTAACCAAAAACAAGGGTCTCTAATAAGAATTTTAACACTACTAAAACTATTATCTGGACAATAGATATAGTCTTACAACCCCAATGATTGCGTAAAAGGACACCAACAAGGACACATCCCACAACAACTAGGGATCAAAAAACAAAGGCACACTAACCATATGAATGAGAAAGAAAAACTAGAATGGAAAACACATTCCTAAGCTTAATAAGGATCATACAAATATCAGACCACCAGAATAGAAGCAACATCACCCCCGCACAAGAATACAATCAAAGAACTTATAGCAACAATAGTTTTAGAACCACTTGAGTACAAACAGGGCCACTCAAGCAAATCAAACAAATATGAGCTCTAGTCTAACGTCCTGAGCAAACAAAGAAAGAATAACAGTATTTTACACAACCACCGAACTATCACTCGATGATGAAGTTGTGAATTAACTTAATCTAAACTAAACCAATTTGTCTCAAGAGAAAAAGGCCAATATAAGCATCGGCCCAAACCATACAAGGTTAAATATAACAACTGATAAAAAAAAGTTTGTAACAAGAACCTTGCCCTCCAAGTACCACACGTAAACACTTAACCCTTCTATGGATTCACACCAATCAAATAACTCAGCCATCATTCGCTCTCGCCAATACTGACAGGATATTCAACGTCACCCAAACTTTTCTTATAACTGACTTTAAACATCTTTACAAAAGAATTCCACCTCCAACACAATATTTTTAAACTCCAACTATGACAAGTAGGTTTATTCCAACAAACCAAGTAAACAGGAGTTCTTTAAACTCAAACTCTTTGTAACTTACCTCTAAATAATACTCTCACAAGAACCACAAGATCACTAGTAACATAACTCACACCTCTTCCAAAACCGAATAAAGTCAAACACCAATCCCGGTATGGCTAAACGATTTCAAGACCAGAAGAAGTGTAACCTAAAACTCATACTAAGTATGTAAAGCAATTAACATATAATATGTGAGCGCGAAACAAGTAATTCACAACACATACTGAGATGCACCCATAAGGACTATTACCCTGTCCATGAACTCTCTTAAACCTCCCATTAGAACTCACATTGATCAGGCGTATTTTCTAATTGAATTTTCAAGTTAGTTGCTTCGACGTATAAAATTTCCTAAGTTCAACCCCATTCTCAAGTTCAAAATATACCAACTAACACATTGCACATAAATATATAATCCACGTAAACACAAGAGTATTTAACAAATAAGCATATGCCCAACTCACACTCTACAAAACCACATAGTAAGCCCAACTGTGGCATAGCTACTTCCCACAGCTATTAGGTATTCAAATCTGGAGTTCTGATACCATGTTATTACGCCCCAAACTTTTAGAAAATATTCTAAGTATTAAATTTTTATTAAAAGAATCAACATAGTTTTTCTTATTTTTCAGATAATCTAATGGTACAACTGTTTACAAAATGATCTGTAGTAAAAGAAAGCAAGAGAATATACACAAGTTTTACCTGGATCTCTCAACAAAATACAACTCAATTATATATTATACACTTTCATCCTAACTTCTCATGCGTATAGTTAAACCTCTGGTTCAAATTAATAACACCAACCAACATACATAAATTTTGAAATAAAATATTCAAATACGTTAATCCTAACTACTGCCACAAACCAAATAAAAAAAATTGTATTATAATCTTCACCAAGAGAAATAAACAAACAGTCATCAAACCACTATTATCACCACATAATTCGCATTCAATTAGTTCTCAGAAGAAACTCGAGAAGTGCAATTAATCATAAAGTACTACAGAACCTGAAATATCCAAACACATAAACAAACCAAATGGTTTAATATCTATCAATAGCTAACAAATGTAAGTATGAAAGAAGGTGGATGTAATATATGTCAACTAAAAATAAAGTAAAAATATGTAAAGTATCATTTTATTAGATCCACAAACCTTTAACAATTTTATGTTTTATTTCAGTAAACTTTCAATCAATTCAAGTTAACCGCCTAAGAGGAGTATGACACGCCCAAAAAAGTAGACATTATCCCTTACCATTAGGCATGTGTGCCCTAGTGGCAATGCACCCATCACTCAACCCATCTAGATACTCCATTGCATTGGTGAGTTATGATGAATCCTACTTCGAAATACTAACCTCGCAGGTATAGGAACTTACCTGCCCAGCGAGTCTAGAACTCGTAAATCAAACCTTTTAACTTATTACTTACGTGTCAACCACAATTTCCTCAAGATCATTACCAAAATTATTACACTTTTCATTAAGTATCTTATACCTTTTTCTTAAAAAAAAAACTTATCTTTTCCACCAATTCAAGATACTCGAACAAAAAATATATCTAATTCAGACTTTCTGCATCAAAGTTTATATTTTAATAAAAATGGAACATATGAAATTTTATACATTTATAGATATTTCAAGTAACCATGGCATAAAAATAATAATTAAAGTTTAAGACATAAAATGTTAACAAGATCATCTATCTTACGATAACAATTATTTTTTAAAAAAAATTAACAAAGTTAACTTATATTTTTCAAAGCTTAATACAATTAATTAGTTACTAATCATTTTTAAAAAAATCCAACAATACAATTTAAAATAAGAAATTTAATTCATTTATTCAATTTTGAGAAATTTAAGTATAACTAATTCAATTTCATGCAAAAACATCAATTCAACAATCATGAAAATATTAATCACAATCATACATCTTATTTGTAAGTTATAAATAAATAAAAACACTTACTTTTGGTGGCTTGATGGTAAGAAATTTGGCAAACCTAAAAAGAAGTTTCAAGAATCAACAATGGTGAAAAATTATATAACAACCCTAAAGTTTTAATAAACTACCTTAATTGCTCTTAAACACCTTCAAAAAGATTTAACCATAAAAATCTAACACTTCATGTAATAATTTTTAGCCAAAATAATAAATAAATAAATAACTATTTTCATGAACTTCCATAAAAAAAAATTAAAGTGAAGAGAAGAAGAATACCGTGAAATCGTGAACTACGGAAGGGGAGTGGGGGTAGGCGGCTGTGTGGTAATGGATACAGGGAAGGGAAAAGGCATAAATTGGGGGCAATGGGTTAGGGTTTAGAATGGCGGCAAGGGTTTTAAAAAAAAAAGAAAAGAAAAGAAAAGAAAAGGAAGGGGAGGGGAGGGGAGGGGTGGGGTGGGGTGCGCTAGGGTGTAGCTTCTTATTTTTATTTTTTTTATTTGTTTTTTTTTTCAAACATTATTTTAAGATAATATTTAATAAAAATTTATCATAGTAATTATTTAAACATATCTTTTTAACATCCATTTTATATCAATGTTTTTTTAGAATTATTATTTAATTAAAATAAACTTAAAATTAAATTTTATACATAAAAAATATATAGAAATAAACTAATTTTAATTCTAAAAAGCCACTTATTAAACCAAATAGAGTTTAAATCTAACCTATTAACCATCGATACCGATGAATATCAAGAACTACGTTTCACGAAAACATGCCCAAAATTTTACAGCGAACAAGTTTCATTTACCATCCGATTAATGCACAAAGAGATTTTTTTTCTACTTTATATTCAATATTATTATAGCATTACTTTATTTTTATTATATATAGTTTATTTCACACAAAAAAAATACATACAAAATATCTTCTTTTTTTTATCTTCCTCATAATGTCTCAAAGACACCTGAAAGAACATAAATTACTAAAATACCTTTATCAAAATATAAATTTTTTTTAATTTAAAAGTGAGTAAATAAAAAAATTGCAATCATTACAATTTATTTATGTAATGATTTATCATCAAACACGTGAATGAATACTAATTTTGTATAAAAATTCAAAAATTATTTTTAGCTGATAAGAGATCTTCACTATTTAAAACGTATCACCAAACAAAGTACATAAAATAGAGTATAAACATAGCACAGCTATAAATAAATTTTATATTCAGCAGAGATCTTTATTGTCATAATTTTAAGCAGGGGATTAATTTTTTTCTGTGCCAATTTCACATAAAGATGTATTCTATATGAGTGCACTCATTCATCTATTTTTCTTATAAATCAAGTTGCTCCTGAAAATATAATAAGTTTAAATTAAAATATCAATTTGTCACTTTTTAAAAAAATTTTAAAAGTTTTTGCTTAAATGGTATCTATAAAGAAATTGCCTCATTGAACTCTAGACTAAGATACATAAAAAATTCTAGATCACATGGAAGTACTTTTTTGCTTATTTTTTAATGGGTATTGCAAGCGAAATTCTTGTTCATCTTTCAACTATATTAGTATAAAACAATTATATTAAATATTAATTTTTTGTATTGTCAATAACACTATAATAAGAAATTAATGATATTATTAATAATATTAATATATTATTGTTGTGTTGTAACATCAACTTTGTAGTACATAGTGTAGACACCCCAATCTGACCAAATCGAATCGTAGGCACCCGTCTCAAATGTGCTCCAATTACGAAAATATGATAATCGTGCTTAAAGATGGAGCCCAAGCAAACAAAATCACGAATATGGCTCAAAATTCAAAAATCCTAAAAACATCTTCAGGCCGTGACATTCCCATCCACACGGCCGTAACCTTTTTGAAAACCCTAGAATAGGCCATGTACTTACTCTCACGACTGTAACCTTTTTTGAAAACCCTAAACCAAGCCGTGACTTTCTTTGTCACGGCCATTGCTTTTTCATCCGGGCCGTGACTTTTGAAAGTCATGACTGTCGACCTTTTCATCACCATAAAGGTAGCGGCATGTACTGTATAAAAGCAAAAAAGTAGCGGCCGTCACTATTACCCCTTTTTAGACTTGTGCAGCATCCCATAAGGCGTCTGTGTTGCTCGCCTTGCCTATAAATAGGCGACGATTCCAAGAAGAAACAAGAGAGAAACACCTGAAGGCCCAAACTCTGCCAAAATACTTTTTCATTTGATATTCTCCCATCCATTATATACTTCCCGAGCCTTGTTCGTGTTCTTGCTTGCCTCAAGTACTTCCTGGAGCACATATATTAACTGGGAGGTATCGTATTCTCACCACCGAGGAGCCATTCGAGATGAATATTCATACGAGGTAACCTTAGGAACCCACGACTCTTCTTAAACCCTCATCTTCTTCCCCCGATGGTGTCATAGATAAGGTTTCTATTATTTTTTTATTATTATTTATTTATCATTCATTTCAATGTAAACATCATTTCCTTTAAATTTTTCATCACTAACAGTGTACTTATAGCCCTATGTTTTCATTACTATGCACATCAAAAAGCTTTCTGTGATTCTAGAACATGATGGTGTGGCGTTAGAATTTGGGGGTTAAAAATGAGGAAATTCAAAGATGTTTTGAAAAATATTTTAAACACCTTGAAAATCAAATTTTAAAAACTCATTTTGTTAAAAATAGAGTCGCCACTTAGTTTTTGAGAAAAACTAAAAAAAACAAAATTGACTACTGATCTTGAAAACGTTAACCAGAGAAAAAAAAGGGTTCGGAGGATAAGGTACGAATCGAAAAAGGTGTTAGGCACCCCGTTCGCCCAACCGTAAGGCTGGCCTCTATTAATCATCATTGGTTCATTAATATAATTTCTCAAATGCATACAAATAAAGAAAATTGGGGTGAAGAGAGAACATCCAAAGTCAAGTATAGAAAAATACATAAAATATGTACATAATACTCCAAAACAAGTAAGTGTCAAAAGAAAAATTCTAAATCCTATAACATGCAATTTCTATCTAAAGGATACGCGAAGTATACCCACATGCAATATTATTTAAGCAATCTAAATTAATATGATTTGGTTAAAGAAATAAAATGCTAAAATTGCTAAAATTATCTAAATATGGATTGTAAATAACAATAAGTTAAAGGCATGGTTTTAATAAAAGCGACCAAAATAAATACCAAAACAAAATATGTAAGAAGATAAATTAGATAGAAAATGAGAGATGCATATAAAAAAAATTATTAAAAGAAAATTAAAAGATATTTTTATGATTTTGTACTTTTTGTAATTAGTAAAAGAAAATGAAAGAGAAATACTACAAAAGAAAAATTAAATTAACAAAGGAAAAGGTTTTGAAAAATAAAAGAAAAATTTAATTATTAACATTTTATATTTACAAAAAGAGAATTAAAGGAAAAGAAGAGAAAATAAAAGAAAGAAGTGACATAAAAA
>JAULJZ010149696.1:0-10267 GCA_032270985.1 Heliamphora pulchella | reverse complement strand
GTGTGCTACATATTTGTCCAACGTCAATGGCATTTCAATTGGAATTTTTGGAGCAGATTTGCGAGATTACATTCGTTTGAGTTCTTGGTATATTCTAACGCTATGTTTTAAGGTTATTTTCTATTAACATCTATTATTTTGCACTTTAATCTATTTTCAAGATTAATTTTTTTTTGTTCTCATCCATGATTCTAACAGTTGATTAATTTCTGCAATAAAATTTTTTTTTCTTTGTAAACATGTGATTACTGTTTTCATCTGATTAAGTTATAATACAATAAATTTGCAAAAAATGATACATTAATTATAAGGTGACGTTAATAATATAATGATCCCACATGTTCACTACAGGTTAAAGATAATGATGACACAGTAAATTGCAGAAAATGATATATTAACTACAAGTTGGTGTATCATGTTTTGTTGGGTGTATCATTTTCTACTAGATTCCTGTTGGGTGTATCATGTTCTGTTGGGTGTATTATTTTCTACTACATTATGATATTTTAATTCTACTTAATAAAATTATTTTTTATTAAGCCTATAAAATATAACATGCCAAAATAATATCATCAACAGAAAATTTGTAAATTATGGTGTAAACAATGTCCCATACCAACTCTTTAAGAATGCGACCCGTCGAATTATTGAAGAGCTGTAATATTATCCTAAAATCGAATTTTTAATAGCCATAAATGACTAAAATTCTAATTTGACATGTTTTTATATAAAAAATAAAAATTTTAATTTCAAGACCATTGAATCAAACTGCGCTCAAAACGAAATTTATATAGGCAATTTTAGACAAAATAATGCAAACTAATATTTTTAATACCAAAATGCCCTTAAAAACCCATCGCGTTATAAGCAATCACCAAATGAACATTCTCGACGTGTGCACTTGACATGGCACTCACCAAATGGACATTCCAAACTACTCTCGACGTGCGCATAAGTTTTGCCTTTTTTCTTAAAAGTCTTTTGAAAGCCATGCCAAACTGATTCATATCATCTTCATTTACAACCAAGCAGAGCTCTTGAGTTGTCCCATTCGAATACTACTTATTTTGAATTTTTGCCTTTTTCAAAAGTCCCATAACTTATAAAATAATATTACTTTCAAGCATTGATAAATCTTTTTTTTGTTATTAATACATGATTTAAAGCTGGTTTAATTGATATTTAAAATTAACTATTATACTGATATGCATTAAAATAATAATTAATAAAAAAGTGAGTATATACTTTTTTTTATTTTTTAATTAAAATAATTTGTTGACCCTCATTTTCTATGTGGTTATTCATACAAATTTAATTGTGAGAATTCTTAAATAAATAAAAAAATTTATAATTATATTTTATAATTTTTTTTTAATTAAGATCCCGTGCATAGCACGAGTTTATACTAGTTATATATTATTAGAATACGATATGAGATATTTAAGGCCGAAAAATAAACTTTTTGTAAGTTTTTTATTTTATAACTTAAACATCATAAATGTCCATATGGAAACACAATTAACGTTACATATCCAAAAAATTGTAAAACATCACAATGTCTTTAAATTAAAAGTTCCAATCTATATTTCCCAAACTTTTTATCCACCTCCTTGGCATGAAAAACAAACCCATTTATTACATAGCCACCCAACATCCTTGTCAACTTATGAGAACCATATGCTAATCTATTGATTTCTTTCGGAAATGTCACATTACTTGTCCTAAGTAAAGTTTTAGACTTGTAAATACAATAAATAATAATTCAAAACTTAAATTTGAAATGAGATGTTCATGTACAATGTCACGTGACATATTGTACTAATTGCTAAAAAAAGCTATCCAGACAACTGATCAAAGAATCTTCAACCCTATTAGTCTATGCGAATGTAAGGAATTGATCAATTCCATTAACATATTCCACTGACATACAACCATTAAATCAATCTCACTCTTATCCATATTTTAATTTGTAGAGAATAACTAGCCAGAACGGAATATTTTTAAAACAATAAAAAAATTGATGGTTGAGAAGCTAACATGCAAACAATGACACTTATGTGCAAGAAAGGTGGCACCACAATAACGATGCACAAAAAACGTTTACAGCGATGCAAGAGAGGCATAAATGATACACAAAAAGTAGCGGTGATGAAGAGGCAAAGCGATAGTTATCAATAGATTAAGGTAGAGCTAGAGAGACAAGTGCGATCTAAAAGGGAGGACGATGGTTGAATATATGTTTATTTTGTTTTGTTTTCAAGACAACTTTATTTAGTTAATTTATTTTGAAACCTATAAATGATTTTAATGTAAAACTTATTGCATGCAAATATTGCGACAACTTTTATTTTTTTATCAAAAAAATTTAGAGGTTACACGGCTATATAATTTGGAGATAGTTAAAAGGTAATACTACTATAGTAAAAGAATTTCTTAAACTTGCAGGGGTGGCAAAGACCGTCAATTGATCTCCCTTCGTCCATTCTGATTGATATTTATAATATTTTTTTTATTTAAAATCTTCAAGCGGTTCAATTTGAGCATTAGAGTACTTTTCGATAAAACACTTTTGACTGAAAAACACCAATAGTGTTCTATTTTTAAAATAAGTACACTTAGGGTGAAAATTAGGAGTTTGGCTAGACCCAACTTAGCTCGGTTAAAAACATGTAGAGTTCGGTTCGTAATAAATAGGTCGGACTGAAATATTAATTTGAATAATATTTTTTATTTTATATTTGTTTAGTTAAATTATAACCAGACTAGTTATTCAAATTCAACTCCGTATGCTTCACATATGGGATAACAAGTCTGCGAAGATGGGGTGAGGCACGGAGTTATAGAATTAAAGGGATTGTAGGATTAATTGTGAAATATCAATTTTACTCTTTTAATTTAAATATCAAAATAAAAATTAGTTTTTTTTTTCTTTATGAATTTTTTTATTTTTTGTTCCATTTTATTACTTTTCATTTTTTAAATTTTACCTTTTTTAAAAATTCTTTTGCTTTATTTTTTTAAGGTAGAATTAAGTTTTAATATTCATTTTTTACTTTGCAACATTATTAGTGACGTTTTTTAGTTTTATTTTTTTGGCTCTAGGATTATTTATTTCCCTTTTTTTGACTTTTGGTCTTTTTTAATTTTTGATTTAACTTAATTTTTTATTTTTAGTCTTATTTGATGACGTTTCAACTGTATTTGCTCAATTTACATACAATTAGGTATTCAACTATCAACTAATGTAGAAAAAAAAAGGAGCAAGATTATTAGTATATACTATATTTTAAACTCACTATAAAAACAATGATGTAGGTTGTACCAACCAATAAATAAATTCTTACTCCTAAGGCCTTGATTGGGAACTAACTTAAAAGTTAGTTATTATTATTATTTTTTTACTAAAAAACTAAATTTAATTCAAAATAGATTATTTGGTAACTTAGCTTTTATGCTAATTTTTTTTAAAAATTGGTTGTTTGGGTTAAAAGCAAATTTCTTTTAGCTTTTTGTTCAAATTAAATAATTTTTTTATTTATATATTTGATATTAACAATTATATATAGTTAGTAGTGATAGTAAATAAGTTATGAATGAGATATATTATTGTATTTTAAAAATAATTAGAGGTTGAATATAATATTCTAGAACTTAGTGTTTTGATTTGATCTTTTGACTTTTTGAGTTTTTTATATTTTTAGCGAAAAAGATAAAAAGCTAGAGTTTCCAAACAAGTCCTAAGTCAAATTTTGGAAAAAAAATGTCATATATAAATTTTTTAACCAAAAAAAACTAGACTTTCTAATTACAATATATCAACTTTCTGATTGTGCAAGGATTTTTTGTCATTATATTATTATTTCTAACTCATTCTTATCAAAACAAACAAAGATTTGGATTACATTGTTAGTGATAACTACTTTTCCCAATAAATAAACAAATACAAGATTGGAATAAAATTGAGATATCTATTCAAGAGTATTTGGTATCTCAAGATTATTAGTTTTGGGATTGTTAATTCATGTTAATTCAATTTAAAATTCTAAATTAGGACATATTTGTTTGCTGAGTTTAGGAGTTGAGATTGGACTATTTTAATTATAATTTTATATAGTGCATGGCAATCGTTTGGAGTGGGGTTAAGAAATCTCTCTTAACTAATTTAACATTAACACCTCATATGGGAGACTATTGTAATCCTATGAGAGGAGTGAGTTGGTTAGCTCTGGAATTATTTTAACTATTTTTGTACATGAAAAAAATATAATCATACTAAAATTATGTCAAACTAAATAATGTATTATTTATTTTTAGGTTATCATACTATCAACCAAACACTTTTGGTACAAAACCACTGCACTAATAATCTAATCCATAACATTTTATACACTAATAATCCGAATCCAAAATCTTATTAAAATAGTCTTTCAACCAAAAGAACCCAAAAAGAGTATTATTTGGTACTTTTGGAGTATTATGTTATAATTTTACATGATACTCTTATTTAATATTATAGTAATAAATCTTATAATAAAAATATAATAATTTATATTTTATTGAGTGATTAAGAAATACAGATGAGTCATATACAATAAATTATAATTATTTAGAGTGATACTGGACATCACCTACACAATAAGCGAAGAGAACCTAATAATTTGTCCATTAAAAAAGAAAAAAAAGAAAAAAAAGACACCAACATCTCACATGGATGCCCATCGTTAGTAGAAGTTTTCTCTCTCCTGAATTCATATTCGGATCCTCTAACCCTTTGTCCTCTTTCCATCTCGCTGTCTACAGAGTTTTTGGTAAGTTGTCTTTCATTTTTCATTTTGCAAACCAAAATTTTAGCCTAATTACTTAGCTTGTGTTTGGATAAATTTTTTTTTTAAATTTTTTGATATTTTTATATAAAAGTAAATATATAAAGATGTGAAAAAAGTCAATTGATGCCAAACAAGTGAGCTTTTTAAAAAAATTTTATGCAAATTTTTTTAAAAAAAAACTAAGCCAAGCATAGGCTACGTCATTTCGATGAATTTATAATATCATTTATATGGTATTTTTATTTATTGATTTAATAAAAAATGCTTTAAATAAAATAATGTATGCTCATTTTTATTGAGTATATATATGAGATACAATAATAGTCTACAAGCTCATTTTTATTGAGTATATGAGATACAATAATAGTCTACTTAGTATGTATTGAAATTTGCTTATTAAAAATACAACATAATATTATCTATATAATATTCTAAAAATACCTTAAAATTTGACAATTTCTCATTTTATAGAGGGTTGATTTGATGCAAAAGGGCACTAATTATAATTCACAACCAATTTTAGTGATTTATTTTCCTTATGAAAATAAAACTCTCTAGTTGGTTTCTTTGGTCCGTTTGGGATAATTACTTATTTTTATTTTTAATGAATTTTTTTATTATTTAATCAAACAATATATTTTTGAACTTTTCTCATTGAGAGGAGCCAAAAAAATAATTTTTGTTATCAAAATATAAAAAGTTTAAAAACATAAAAATAAGCTAATAATCTAAATTTTATATTGATTATTTTCATTTTTAACAAAAAATTTTTAATATTTCGATTAAATTTTTTTACTTTTTCGATTTATGTCATTAAGAAGATTCTAAAAAATAAAAATTTTTAAACAAAAAAAACTTTAAAAAGATAAAAATAAATAAAAGTTACAAAATTTAGCCCAAATAAAATCTTTTTTCTTCTACGAAGATTAAGAAAAAGCAGACTTTGATGAAGACGTACAAAAAATAACTCATACAATATAAATTATAATTATTTATTTATTAAGAAAATCCCGTATCATTGCCATCATAATATTTAAAAAATATCTAATAATTAGTAAAAAAAAAAAACGGTCGTCAAAAAACACATTCAACCAAACATCTCACATAGGTGAGCCCATCGTTAGTTGAAGTTTTGTCTCTCCTAAATTCCTAACCCGATTCTCCATCCCACTATCCTCTTCCCATTTCTCTCATTACAAAGTTGTTGAAAAGTTATGATCTTCAAATTTTTGATGGGTTGATTTTTCATTTTGCAAATCAAAGTTTTTGGAGTAATTATTTAATAATTTTGAAGAATAACGTGATATTATTTTTATAATATTTTTATTCAATAATATAGCATAAAATATTATAGCTAAAATAATGTTAATTTATTTTTGTTGAGTAGATAAAATACGATGATAGTCCTTTAGCATGTATTAAAAAATTTATTTATTAAAAATTATGTAATATTTCAGAAGTATTTTTTGACAAATTTTTGTCTAATACCACAATTTTATAGAGGGTTGATTTGTTGTAAAAAGGCAGTAATTCATAACCAATTTTAGTGATTATGGTTCTGTTTGGGCTAAATTTGAAAAATTTTATTTATTTTTATTTTTAAATTTCTTTTTCACCTTTTTACTAAAAAAGTTTTTTTTTTTCGAATCATCTTCATGAAATGAACAGAAAAAGTAAAAATAATTGATCAAAAGATAAATAAAAGTTCATTAAAATAAAAAATAAGTAACATAAAATTTACGTTATTGGTTTATTTTGGCTTCTTTTTATCTTTATTGAATATTTTATATATTTTAATAAAAAAATTAGTTTTTTGGCTTGTCTCAATAACAATATGGAAAAAAATATAATAGTTTTACGATAAATTCTTATTAAAAACAAAAATATAAAAATAAAATAAATAATTAATTAATTAATTATCAAACAGGGCCTTCTATACAAAGAGTCGGAAAAAGCGGGCTTTGATGGACACGAACGGAAATTTCGTTAATTTTGCTTGTTTTTATTTTTTTTAATTTTTTTAGTTTTTGTTTAAATTTTTTTATTTTTTTAAACATAAGATGAATCAAAAGAGTAAAAAATTTTGATCAAAAGATGAAAAAAAATTCACTAAATATAAAAATAAATAATATGAAAATTAGTTTATTGACTTATTTTGACTTGTTTTTGTTTTTTTTTGAAATTTTTTATAGTTTGATCAATTTATTTTTTTAATTTGTCTTAATAAAAAAATTTAAAATTATAATAATTTAATTAAATAATTAAAAAATTACTAAAAAAAAATAAACAAAATAAAACGGGACCCTTAAATAAATTAACTCACCGCCATTTGAGTTGGTACAACTCGGCACACCTTCTAGACTAGTCTTCCATCTTGGGTCCCACGTGCTCTGCTCTATTTTTTTTTTTTCATTTACTATTCTTATGTCTTTTGTTTATTTATTTATTTATTTTTAATAATTAAATTCACTGTACCATCTCCGCAAATTGCTGCACCCAAGTGGGAATGACAATTTACATTCAAATTGTAGAGGACCGATCCTACTTCAAATGTTTTAGACAAATTTTATTGGATTTGTTAATAACTTAAGTTGGGATAAATTTATAAACTAACACTAGCAGCAGAGGAGGGGCAAGATGGTATTATTCTCTAGTACAAACCCTATTAATATATTAGTTGTATTTAAATAAATAAATAAATAAATAAATATATATATATAGATATCTATTAAACATATTAATGATTTAATTTCTCTTTTGCTAACCCCGTAGCACTTACTCCCCTATTCCCTTAATTAATTTTAAATTGTGCCTAATTAATTTTAATAATTTAATTTAATTTATTTTTTATTCTAAATTGGATTATTCGTGAATTTTAGGCAATCTGGAAGTGCAGATGCGAAGTTAAAAAATTCTATCCAAAATGAGTTAAGATACGTGTAAGGCAGGAATGAGAAATACGTTCCCGTAAAAAACTCACTTCGTATCTATCTTTACACACATGTAAGAAAAGGTAAATAAAAAAAGAAGTGAAAAGGGTGGAAAAAATTTGAAGGAGAAAATATAAGAAATATAAAAAGTTGAAACTATGGCGTGAGAATTGAAGGTGAAAATATAAGAAAAAAATAAAGTTGAAAAATAAATGTAAGAAAGAATATAAAGTTGAAAGTATGGGGTGCCCTATCCAAATGTTTTAAAAATTCAGGGAAAAGAAAATTGAAAAATATAGAGGGAGGTGGAAGAATAATCTCCATCACAAGCCAATCTCCCTAGGTTTGAGCATTCAACTCCATCACAGAAAGTCGCCAATCCACTATTACTAATGGGATAAAATTAAAGGCATTTTGTTTTTTTATTACTTTATAATATATTTCATACTCGTATAACTTTTGTATCTCCTAGTGTTATTTTGTGGTCTATGACCTCATTTGATAATCGGTATAGATTTAGTGTGGTTAATAATGAGAAAGATTTATTATAAAAATTATAAAATATGTCGAATTGGTGATAGAGTCGGATTAGCTATTCACATGTTTAATTTATATATGATTAGACAAAGTACTACCCTAATACATGTTTGATTTGTACCTATAAAATTGAATTAATTTTTTAATTTTTTAATTTTTTAATATTATCATTGAATTAAATAAATAAGAAAACAAATCCTTTTATGCCAACTACAAGCACCCAACGACAATGAAGAGATGTGAATTTTGAAATGATTTATTCAAATCCTTTTAATAATTTAATTTCTTGGATTTTGAAATTTAAATTTTTCAAAGTCAAATATTAATACTATTTTAGAAAAATAAGATTCTATATAAATACTTTAAAAATTTAAAGTTAATTCCTCATATCTCACTTAGCGTGATTAATAAAAGCTAATCTCACTTAGGGCGTTCTGAGGTGGGATTTTTGAGATTCTTGGTATTAGTTAAGGGCAAAAAAGCTTTGTCTTGTTGGTCACTAGGATGACCAATATTATGTCAGGTCTGTTGAGAATGGTGAAGAAAATCTATTTAGGATAGGACTGTTCGATTGATCTGAGGACCGCTTGATCGGTTTAAAGACCGTTCGAGCGGTCTAATGGGGCTTGCAGCAATTTGTACAGACTGTAGAAAAAAAATTAAAAATTTTTCTTGAGCGATTAAGTAATTTGAAGATCGCTCGAGCAGTTTGTGCAAGAAATGTCCTATTATAGCTGCTAGGGTTTGTAACAGTCGTAATAATTTTTTTAATGTTTTTTTTGTGTGGTTTCTCTTCTTTTTTCTCTCTAAACTCTCTTCCATTTATAATTTTCAAGAACATAATGAAAGTATGTCATCCTATCAACAAATGCATGATTTGTCGAATCATGTAAACCTCAATGTTGTGATTGTATAATTGTTTCTTTCACGCTTTTTTTTTCTTTGTTCTTATTTTGTAGTTATACATTCTTTGATTGATCTTGAGTGGAATTAGTAATTGTATTTTAATTCCTAATAAGACCAACCACTCTATGGTAGATGATCAGCAACTTATCCAGGCTCTATTCATGTTTCAATTGGTATTTATCGTCTGCCTTGTCTACAAGTATCCGGGTGGAAATTTTGATACAATGCATTAACACGACACGATGCCACCCCTAGTCTCCTCATTAAAAATAAATTTTTTTTAACGAGCCTCAATTGAATAAAAAGCCAGAATTACTTTGATTTGAACTTTAATAAAATCTAAGTAGAATCATCCCTAAACACTAAACTCAAAACAAAATTATTTTTATTAATGGGCAACTCAAATAAGGTCTAGTTCATTAAAAAATTTACGCCCCTGGGGTATAATTTGGGCTCAGCCGTGGACCGGCCAGGCCAAGCCCAGTCTGGTCCCGGCGGACTCCCGCCGATTTTTTGGGCTGGGCCAGACTTTTTGGTCAAGGGGTCGGCCCAGGCCCTAGGGGCTACGGGATCGGGCTCGGGCCTCGGGCCTTGGGCCCGGGCTTTTGGGCGGGCCTGAACGGCCCAGCCCGTTTTTTTGATTTTTTTGTTTTTTTAATTATTAAAATTTATTATATTATCTAAGTTTATTGTATTATATAATAATATAAGCTTTTTACTATATGATTAATAAACTAGCTAGTTTATATAATAATTATAAAAAAAGTGGAACAATGTGTGTATGTTTAAACCGTGTGCGTGCGTGTTTTGTTTGGAACAGTGTGTGTATGTGTTAAATAGTCTGTTGTGTGATGTGTTTATTTTTAGGGACCTGTTTGGTTTCTTATAATTAGATTCAAATATTTTTAAATAAAAATGTTATAATAATTATAAAAAAGTAGTCAAAGAAATTTTATAAACTTCAAATAAAATTTTAAAATTTTCTAACATTGAATAAAAGAAAAACTTAATGAGGATAAAGAGCAATAAAATAAATTAAAACAACAAGATTTTCTCATATTGAAAAAC
>JAULJZ010149695.1:0-10267 GCA_032270985.1 Heliamphora pulchella | reverse complement strand
TATACAATTAAAATTGTTAAAATTATTAAAGTGTTACATTTGAATAATAAAGAAGTTAAAACTTTGTATACACTTGCTCTTAAACATTTCAACACAAAGTTTTTTCTTATAAGGTTAAAACAAATTTACTTGTGATTTAAATAAAGTTATATTCTTGTGAACCAAAAATCATATACTTGTGTTTTGTTTTAATCTAAAATTTTAAATACCCAATTCACCCCCCTCTTGGGATCACACGCGTAATAACAAAACATTGCATACATGAGGCTTCCTACTGCCGAAGCATAAGGAACCGCATTCATCTTCTCTATCTCATCAGGTGTCTTAGGACACTGATCCTTGGATATAGTGATTCTTTACCTGAAAGGGAGAAACCCTTTCTTAGAATCCTGCATGCTAAAACGAGTTATGATATCATCGACATGCTTTGCTTGTGATATGCCCAACATCCATTATTTTTGATCTCGCATAAGCTTGATCCCAAGGATGTGACTAGCTTCTCCCAAGTCCTTCATATCGAACTGCTCATATAACCATACTTTAACCATAGATAATGTCCCCACATCGTTTTCGATGAGTAAGATATCATCTACAAAAAGTATTAGGAAGATCGCCACGCTTCTGTCACGCTTCTTGTGCACACATGACTCATTCAGACTTTGAACAAAATCATAAGACTTTATAGTTCTAAGACCTCGATGCCTACTTCAGTCCATAAATGGATCTCTTAAGCTTACACAATATGTGTTCTTGACCCTTTGCAATGAATCTGTCTGGTTGTATCATATAGATACACTTGTCAAGACTTCCGTCAAGGAAATGTGTTTTGATGTCCATTTTCCAGATTCTATGATCGAAATGTGCGGTAATGGATAAGAGAATCCGGATAGACTTAAGTATGGCTACCGGCGAAAAAGTTTCCTCATAGTCGATTCTTTCTTTCTGAGTGAACCCTTTAGCAGCAAGCCTAGCGTTAAAGGTTTCAACCTTCCTGTTTGCTCCTCTCTTCTTCTAGTAGATCCACTTGCATCCAATGGGTTTTATCTCTTCGGGCAGTTTTATAAGTTTTTAGACCTAATTGGAATACATAGATTCTATCTCTGAATTTATAGCCTTTTGCCAAAGATCTCCATCATTATCTTTTAGTGCTTATTATAGTTACAGGGCTCGATATCTAGTCCTGCCGAGATCTAATCAAACGACTCTCCCAATAACATATACCGATCAGGTTAATGAACAACTCTCCCACTACGACGAGGCACTACCTGTGTTTGTGTACTAACAGCAACAGGCTGTGTAGAATCTGAACCCTGTGCAGAATCTGAACCCTGTGCATTAGCACCATGTTCTTGATTTGAACCTATCTCGATAATCCTCCAAATACGACGAGGTAATAGAATATCAGTGACTTGTGGTTCTTCTTCTGTTCTACTAGTATTTTCTCTCAGTTCTTCTAGAACAATTTTGCTATTGGGCTTGTGATCCATAATATAATCCTCTTCCAATAATCGAGCATTGGTGCTAACAATAACCTTCTGATCCTTAGGATTATAAAATAAACCACCATTCATTCCCTTGGGATATCCCACAAAGTTTATTTTCTCCTAATGCGCACAAATGACTCTATGGATAAGCTAGGAAGACTCTACGTTCAAGAGATTGTACGATTGCATGGCATACTAATATCGATAGTATCAAATAGAGACCCCCGGTTTACCTCACAATTTTGGCAGAGCATGTAAACAGCTTTGGGAACCAGTTTACTCCTTAGTACAGAATTCCACCCTCAAACGGATAGTCAGTCTAAGTCTACGATTGAAATTTTGGAAGATATATAACAAGCTTGTGTATTGAATTTTTGTGGTTCGTGGGAAGATCACCTACTGCTGGTTGAGTTTGTATACAACAACAGTTACCAAGCGAGCATCGACATGGCATCATATGAAGCCTTATATGGAAGACCATGTAGATCTCCATTGTGTTGGACTGAAGTTAGAGAAGCATCACTGTTAGGTCCCGAATTGGTGAGGGAAACAACCGAAAAGACTTCCATAATTCGAAGGCATTTGATCACGGCTCAGAGTTGCTAGAAAAGTTATGCCGATAGACGAAGATGACCATTATCATTTAAAGTAAGAGATTCTGTATTTCTAAAGGTATCGCTTAAGAAAGGATTGACAAGATTTTGTAAAGGTAGAAAGTTGTCACCACAGTTTATAGGACCTTGTGAATACTTAAACTGATTGGGGAAGTAACGTATCAACTGGCTTTACCACCGTAGCTTTCGTCTGCACACGATGTTTTTCATGTGTTGATGTTGAGAAAATATGAGCCCAATCTCTCGCACGTACTAGATTGGTCAGAGTTAAGGCTAAGAGAATATGTTTCTTATAAAGAATGACCGGTGAAGGTTTTGAACACAAGACAACAAATTTTATGAGAAAAGCCATCTTTTGACTCACTCATAGGAGCCCTAAAAATAGTTGAAAAGGAATTTTTAGATCGCGATTCACACGAGTCTTAAAAATAATTTAAAATTGGTTTTATCCGTTCCACAATGCAGTACATGCAATCCATGATACACGTAACCGGCCCTCACAAGCCACAATAACAGTTCTACAGAAACACGGTGGTACACACCCATCACAAGGATTTTCTCAGACAATCACAGAAGGACCATAGCCCCAACTATTACACCGTTAACCCGAGTTAACCTATACAACACGTGCAACTCACGCGATACACCAAACCTGTACAGCTCACGCATCCCGTGCACACATACAACGCACGCACGCCACCCACACGACGCAACACATGCACCCCATACAACGCCTCACATGCAACACACAACACAAGCTTCTTCAGGACCTCTTTTCCGCCCTTCAGAATCAGACACACGTCTTTAGGACCACATTTCCGTCCTTCAGACTCACGCACATCTGCATCGTCAGGATCACATTTTCATCCTTCAGATACTCGCACACAGTACATCATTAGGACCACATTTCCAGCCATCTGATTCTCGCACACAAGTGCATCGTTAGGACAACATTTTCGTCCTTCCGACACCCACGCACAGTGCATCATTAGGACCACATTTTTGTCCTTCTGATTCCCACGCACAAGTGCATCATTATACTTCAAATCTCCACTTCCACATCCAAATCAAAGCCTTAAAGCTACCTCTCAACACCCTTGGACATACCCAAGCCTAAGACTACCACAAAACCTCGAAATAAACACTCAAAACCGGATTTCATCCAACCGAAATCAAGATAAAACCCCATTTCAAACCAAAACCCGATTTATCAAAACATAAATCAATTTTTTTATGCATTTTTAACTGGTAAAAACACACACGATTATACGTAGCACCCTTATAAGACATGAGAGTGAAGCATCCTGCCTCGTTGAGTTAAAAACTCAACGTCTCAATCCACGTGTAGAAATGAACTTTAGTGAACTAAAATTCTGTCCGGATGAACTCGTAGGCCACTATGCCAAAAGCAAGGATCTGCTGTTGGATCGTCGAAAATTGAGCCCCGAGCCCCCCCGAAAACTAGAGAGAAGGCAAAGAGAAACTTGTAGAGAGAGAGAAGAGAGAGAGACAAAGTTATTTTGGAATAAATATCTTAAGGAAGATATTTATAGGCTCATCAGAAAATATCTTTATTTTTTTTTTGAAACCCGCGCCAAACGGCCAACGGCCCCGAGAACTAACCCCACATGCATATCTAAGCCCGATCATGCATCAAAAAGCATAAAAATATGCAGCAACGAAAACACTAAACGCGCGTCCGAAAACGGAAAAAAAAAAAAATGGCTCCGGGTCTCACAACTCTACCCCCTTAAAGGAATTTTGTCCCCGAAATTCAACACAAGGCCAAAACAACAAACCGCCGATCGCAATCGACACAAACATACGGGATGGTTAGCCAAACCGTTCCTAGGATATAGTCAAACAAGGTCAGGCATCCTAAATAATGGCCAACTATCTCAAAGACTTGGGATCTACAACTCAACCCAATCTCACATCATCACCAACCGCTGCCTCAACACAACACAACACCCACGGAGTCCACCACCAACTCCAAACCCTGGGTCACGGCCTCGAACACGGCCCCGCCCTCTCTGCGCAAACATCATGACTATATGAACGAAAAGACAGAACACCAGATGCAACATGTCGCATGAACATAAACACTAAGCATATAAGCATGCCAACACGTAGCCACATAGGTTCATGCTAAACAAACTCCACATACCGAGGAGAACCGACAAGAATGACACGTCAATCTGGACAACCTACTCAGATTCCTGGCTAAAAATCACGTCAGCTAAACGCGTTTCTAACTTGGCTCCCAAGTATGTTAATCCAAATGCCCAGAGCCAGGACTAATCAATCCCACAGTTCAACCCCCATGCTCACATATACACAGCATTCTCATGCTTAACATGATAACATGTTTATGTTATCAAAACATCTAAACACATGCAATCAAGCACACGTAATCAACCTCACACGGTGATGCAACCTCTTCCCACGACTCATAGGTATTCGAACCCAGAGCTCTGATACCATTCGATCATGCCCCAACCTCCGGTTCACGTGAAACGCCCACAAACAACCAACATAAAACCCGGCCTAAGAATATACTTTCAATTTAAACCATATATGCATTGTATATAAATGCCAAACGGCTTACATTACACAACTCCAACGCCGAAAAACATGATACAACATACATGTAACAAAACTAGCAAAAAGGAATACTACAGTCTTCCACCTCCTTCGGCACCTCTAGATCAACCTGCGTGACCAGTACCTAAAAAATATTTCAAATTCCACATCGTGAGCCAAAGCTCAGCAAAAACTAGACAGCACATGAAGTATAAGCTAAACATGCTAAGAAAACGAGGTACAGTTTTCGACTCTCTTTCAAACCTTCAAAACGAGTTTTCACATGCAACGAGAAAACGAGGATACAAGCCACCTTTTGACTCACTCATAGGAGCCCTAAAAATAGTTGAAAAGGGGTTTTTAAATCGCGATTCACACGAGTCTGAAAAATAATTTAAAATTGGTTTTATCCGTCCCACAATGCAGTACATGCAATCCATGATACATGTAACCGGCCCTCACATGCCATAATAACAGTTCTACAGAAACAAGGTGGTACACACCCATCACAAGAATTTTCTCGGACTATCATCGAAGGATCATAGCCCCAACTATTACACCGTTAAGCGGAGTTAACCTATACAACACATGCAACTCACGCGACACACGCAACCTGTACAGCACACGCATCATGTGCACACATACAGCGCACGCACGCCACCCACACGACGCAACACATGCACCACATACAACGCCTCACATGCAACACATAACACAAGCTTCTTCAGGACCTCTTTTCCATCCTTCAGAATCAGACACACACGTCTTTAGGACCACATTTCTGTCCTTCAGACTCACGCACATCTGCATCGTCAAGACCACATTTTTGTCCTTCAGATACTCATACACAGTGCATCATTAGGACCACATTTCCGTCCATCTGATTCTCGCACACAAGTGCATCGTTAGGACCACATTTTCGTCCTTCTGATTCCCACGCACAAGTGCATCATTATCCTTCAAATCTCCACTTCCACATCCAAATCGAAGCCTTAAAGGTACCTCTCAACACTCTTGGAAGTACTCAAGCCCAAGACTACCACAAAACCTCGAAACAAACACTCAAAACCCGATTTCATCCAACCGAAATCAAGATAAAACCCCCTTTCAAACCAAAACCTGATTTATCAAATCATAAATCGGTTTTTCATGCATTTTTAACCGGTAAAAACACGCACGATTACACATAGCACCCTTATAAGACATGAGAGTGAAGGATCCTACCTCGTTGAGTTAAAAACCCAACGTCTCGATCCACGTGTAAAAATGAACTTTAGTGAACTAAAATTCTGTCCGGATGAACGCGTAGCCCACCGTGCCAAAAGCAAGGATCTGTAGTTGGATCGTCGAAAACCAAGCCCTGAGCCCCCCCGAAAACTAGAGAGAAGGCTGAGAGAAACTTGTAGAGAGAGAGAAGAGAAAGAGAGGAGAAGATATTTTGGAATAAATATCTAAATGAAGATATTTATAGGCTCATCAGAAAATATCATCTTTTTTTTTTTAAACCCGCCCCACAACAGCCAACGGTCCCGGGAACTAACCCCACATGCATATCAAAGCCCGATCATGCATCAAAACGCATATAAACATGCAGCAACGAAAACACTAAACGCACATCCGAAAACGTTGAAAAAAGAAAACAGGTTCGGGTCTCACAACTCTACCCCCCCTTAAAGGAATTTTGTTCCTAAAATTCAACACACGGCCAAAACAACAAACCGCCGATCGGAATCGACACAGATATACGAGATGGTTAGCCAAACTGTTCCTAGGATATAATCAAACAAGGTCAGGCATCCTAAACAATGGCCAACTATCTCAAAGACATGGGATCAACAACTCAACCCAACCTCACATCATCACCAACCGCTGCCTCAACACAACACACCACCCACGGAGTACACCACCAACTCCAAACCCTAAGCACGGCCTCGAACACGGCCCCGCCCTCTCCGCGCAAACATCATGTCTATATGAACGGAAAGACAGAACACCAGATGCAACTTGTCGCATGAACATAAACACTAAGCATATAAGCATGCCAACACGTACCCACATAGGTTCATGCTAAACAAATTTCACGTACCGAGGAGAACCAACAAGAATGACACGTCAATCTGGACAACCTACTCAGATTCCTGGCTAGAAATCACGTCAGCTAAACTGGTTTCTAACTTGGCTCCCAAGTTTAGTAATCCAAATGCCCAAAGGAAAGACTAATCAATCCCACAGTTCAACCCCCATGCTCACATATACACAACATTCTCATGCTTAACATGCTAACACGTTCATGTTATCAAAATATCTAAACACATGCAATCAAGCACACGCAATCAACCTCACGCGGTGATGCAACCTCTTCCCACGACTCTTAGGTATTCGAACCCAGACCTCTAATACCATATGAAGTACAAGCTAAACATGCTAGGAAAATGAGGTGCAGTTTTCAACTCTCTTTTAAGCCTTCAAAACGAGTTTTCACATGCAACGGGAAAGCAAGAATACAAACCATCTTTTAACTCACTCACGGGAGCCCTAAAAATAGTTGAAAAATGATTTTTAGATCGCGATTCACGCAAGTCTTAAAAATAAATTAAAATTAGTTTTAGCCGTCCCACAATGCAGTACATGCAATCCATGATACATGTAACCGGCCCTCACATGCCACAATAACAGTTCTACAGAAACATGGTGGTACACACCCATCACAAGAATTTTCTCGGACTATCACCGAAGGACCATAGCCCCAACTATTACACCGTTAACCGGAGTTAACCAATACAACACATGTAACTCGCGCGACACACGCAACCTCTACAGCTCACGCATCCCGTGCACACATACAACGCACGCACGCCACCCACACGACGCAACACATGCACCCCATACAACGCCACACTTGCAACACACAACACAAGCTTCTTCAAGACCTCTTTTCCGTCCTTCAGAATCAGACACACACGTCTTTAGGACCACATTTCCATCCTTCAGACTCACGCACATCTGCATCGTCAGGACCACATTTTCGTCCTTCAGATACTCACACACAGTGCATCATTAGGACCACATTTTCATCCATCAGATTCTCGAACACAAGTGCATCGTTAGGACCACATTTTTGTCCTTCCAATACCCACGCACAGTGCATCATTAGGACCACATTTTTGTCCTTCTGATCCCCACGCACAAGTGCATCATTATCCTTCAAATCTCCACTTCCACATCCAAATCGAAGCCAGAAAGCTACCTCTCAACACCCTTGGACATACCCAAGCCCAAGACTACTACAAAACCTCGAAACAAACACTCAAAACCCGATTTCATCCAACCAAAATCAAGAAAAAACCCTCTTTCAAACCAACACCCGGTTTATCAAAACATAAATCGGTTTTTCATGCATTTTTAACCAGTAAAAATACACACGATTACACGTAGCACCTTTATAAGACATGAGAGTGAAGGATCCTACCTCGTTGAGTTAAAAACTCGACGTCTCGATCCACGTGCAAAAATAAACTTCACCGAACTAAAATTCTGTCTGGATGAACGCGTAGCCCACCGTGCCTAAAGTAAGGAACCGCAGTTGGATCGTCGAAAATCGAGCCCTGAGCCCCCCAAAAAACTAGAGAGAAGGTAGAGAGAAACTTGTAGAGAGAGAGAAAAGAGAGAGACAAGAAGATATTTTGGAATAAATATCTAAAGGAAGATATTTATAGGCTCATCAAAAAATATCTTTCTTTTTTTTTTGAAACCCGCGCCACAAAGGCCAACGGCCCCGGGAACGAACGCCACATGCATATCTAAGCCCGATCATGCATCAAAACGCATATAAACATGCAGCAACAAAAACACTAAACGCGCGTCCAAAAACGCCAAAAAAAAAAAAAGAAAACGGTCCAGGGTCTCACACTATAAATATGCGGGTAGGCTAAATCAAATTCATAACTAATCTTCAAGACTAATGCTGACCAGGTTCTACTGGTATGAGTTCTCGAAAGATCGTAGCACATACTACGTTCGGGAATCGCATAAGAAAATAGAGTAGAAGGTCTACGGGAGCTTCAACTCGGAATCAAAAATCGTAGTTAGAGAATCGATCAAAAAGGTATTCATCTAAATTAACTATGATGGCGCGGGTTTTACTTTGATCGTTCGACATCAAAAGTTTTACCTGGAGCTCGTTTCAGCAATTGCTCGTCCATTTTTTTTTTTGTCAAAAAATCATTTACAAAAATAATAATCATGGCAGTTTTACCTTCAACAATTGGTATGAGAGCCATTTTATTTTTTGTTTACGTTTTATCGAAAGGCCGGATAGATTTAGAACTATGCTAATTTTATTATGCGGGCATTCTAATCCCGATTTTATAGTCATCTTTTTATTCGTGTTTGACTGAATGGTTTAGATGATGATTATTGTCACGCCCCCAAAACCAGGGTCACGCGAAAACCAACCAAAACACCCATTTAGGAAAAAAATAGGTTTTACAGTTGGAAATCAAAATATAGCAGTTGGATAAAAGATTTTCCAAGTTCAACTCTCATAAACGATAAACATGCATTTCGTACATGAATAAGTATATCGCCCAAAGGCGTACAAAACTAGCCTTCACAGGCATCACATGTAAAAGTACAGGTCTCAAAAAGAGAAAACTACAGCAAGTCTTCCATCACCTCTGCAACTAGGTCAACTCCACGTGCTCACCTGAAAAAGGTTTTACAGCAAAAATTCCACACCGTGAGGCGAAACCCAATAGAAAATAGACTGTAAAGTTGAAATACAGATCATGCAATCATATGGTGGGAGCTAACTCGACCACAAAAGCCAAACACATTTTTCTCTCAAAAGCCACAAGTTTTCCATCCTGAAAACTTCACATTTTCCATCCTAGAACCATGCATATAATCTGGATAAATATCATGCCACCGTTAAGGGAAAGCAGTAAAACACAGTATTCTCCATCCGGGGATACACAGCCGAGGAAACACGATAAAATGTAATCCTATGTACCGACTCTGCCACACCGACAAAGGTAACAACTATAGACTCTTATCCATTACTCTACAGCCACGCAGGGTCCAATAAGTAATGACAAGTTCTATATGAAGTCACGATAATGATGCCATTAATGGAGGTAACCGACAAATACTTAATTTACGGGACTTGCGACCGAGGGAACTAAGCACCCACATGACTCAATTTATGGGGACTAACTCGAATGAACTAAGTACCTACACTGCGCACGTTTTCAGACTTGTACCGAGGAGCAATGGAAGCCCAACTCAACAAACCCACTATCACTGTACATCTATGAATAAATATTTCAAAACCAATTCACAAAACAAATATACAACACGTATATATCAGGGATCCAATCCATTAACTATGGAGATCAAACAAAACATATAAAAATATATTTTCATCAAAACGTTTTAGAAGTTGAGACTCAACCCCACAGGCTAGCACCAAACCTCCAACAAAACACGTTTTCTTCTCACAAACAACCCCTTTTCAAACCTCTTTTGAAAACCATGGATGTTCACACATCCGAATCATGAATCCAATAGTATTTCAATTGATTAACC
>JAULJZ010149694.1:0-10268 GCA_032270985.1 Heliamphora pulchella | reverse complement strand
CAACTGGAGTTGGACGCCTAGTAGTTACAACAGTTATATCAATTAGTTTGTTAGAAGCTTTGGATATACAGCTGTATTAGTTTGTCTTAGTTCGTTACCTGTGTGTGTTAGTTTACAGAGAGTCATGGCTATATAAGGAGACTTGTTTACAGAGACTAAATAACAAAGAAATAGATTTCAGTTTTCTTTCTCTCTCTCTAATTCTTCAAGAATGATGGCCAGTTCAACGTCTTTCTAATTTGGGAAAGACAGAGAAGTTTCGTTTTATTGATCAAAAATCACCGGCGGCATTAAAGGTGGAGGAGAGAGCCACGCGGCGGCAGAGCTAGCGTGGCGTCGGTTCTTTCAAGGGGCTCGTCGTGCTTCCTCATCAATCTTAGATGTGGTCTGTGAGGAGCTGGTCGACGTTGAACTAGCATGCGATGATTCCGTTGTGAATCCTCCCAGCGTTGAACTGTTGTGTTGATTTCATAGCGGACCCTCATCTTGATGTGGATGGGGTGTTCCGTTCTTCTCAATAGCCAACGGTGGTACAAATCCGGTTCAAGCTTCGAGAAGGGCAACAGTGAGGGTGACGGTGAAATTTAATTAAAGAAAGATTATAGATTTAAAAAATAGAATTTAATTAAAATATTTAAAAAGTAGTTAAGAACTAATGAAATAAAAGTCATTAAAATGGACCCTGAATTAATTTTCTCTTCGATAATTGTGTCCTTTTTGAATATTTTTCATCTTTTGATTATTTTTTTATTTTTTTTAAATTTTCTCGATGAGATAAACTGAAATAATAAATTTTTAATTAATAGATAAAAAAAATTCACTAAAAACAAAAATAAACAACATAAAATTTGGTTTATTGATTTATTTTGGTTCATTTTTTTGTCTTCTCTAAACTTTTTTTTATATTTTGATAAAAAGTTTACTTTTTCGACTCATTTTGATGAGAAAAATAAAAAAATACAACAATTTTACTATAAAAAAAACTAAATAAAATAAGTAAATAAGTGATTATTCCAAATAGAACCAGTATATTATCTTAAAATATACTTACATATCCGCATATATATATATATATATATATTTAATTCATTTAACATTTTATATAAATATTTTATATATTAAAATATAAATTAAACAATTTAAATAATCAAAATAACAAGACTATTTTCAAACTAAAATAAACCAAACTGAACACATCCAGTCTATTCGTGATTGGGAGATAAACTGAGCTCTCAAAAGAAAAGAATCTCGCCAGCTTCAATGAGAACCACACAATAAACCTATCCTTCTTCCAATAATAATAGTTGTTTGGGCTAATTTTGTAATTTTTGTTTTTTATTTAAAAAATTAAAATGTTTTTCATCTTTGTACAAAAAAATTTACTTTAATTAATAATCTCAATAAGATGAACTCAACAAATAAAATTTTACTTTTATGAATAGTTTCAATAAGATGAACTGAACAAATAAAATAAGTTTACTAAGGAAAAAAATAGGCAATATAAAATTTGACTTATTAGATTATTTTAACTTTTTTGTCTTTGCTGAATTTTTTTATATTTTGATACAAAAAAATATACTTTTTCAACCAATCTCGACGAGAATAGTAAAAAATATAATAGTTTGACTAAATAATAAAAAAATTAATTAAAAATAAAAATAAACCAAATAAAATAAACAGATAAGCAATTATTCCAAACACGTCGTAAATTATACATACATAGGCCTTGTTTGGAGTAATTACTTATTTGTTTATTTTATATGACTTATTTTGATTTTTAGTGATTTTTTGCATTATTTAATCAAATTATTATATTTTTTAACTCCTCTTCTCGAGACGAGAAGAAAAATAAATTTCTTTTATTATAATATAAAAAATGTTCAAAAATGTCTAATATAAACCAAAATAAACTAATAAGTTAAATTTTATGTTGCTTATTTTTGTCTTTAGTGAATTCTTTTTAGCTTTCGATCAAGATATTTTACTTTTTTAATTCATTTCATTAAGACAATTCAAAAAAGTAAAAATGTTTGATAAAAAAATTTTAAACTCTTTTTAAAAAATAAACAAAATTAACTAAATTTAGTGCAAAGAAATGAGGGCTGTATTTATATATGTACAAGTTCTTCGCACAAGCTACGCACCTTATGAGTATCAAACTTTAATATATATTAAATCTTAATTTACAAAAAATAATAATTATTACATTGTAATAATTTATATTTAAAAATATATATAATGATTAATTATAATGAGACTTACTAAAATAAAATAAAAAAACTAATAGACAATATTTTTATATTAAAATTTGACAAATATTATGATATGCACTTATCAAACACTTTGAATATTCGAAACTTAATTGATGTGTATTGAATAAGAAATTTAGTTACAAGAGGCAAATATCATTTTTTTTTATTGTTGGTAAGACTCGCAACATTTGATTCAGTATTCAATTTGAAATTCAAATGTTAATTTTATTTGATAGATTTTGATGAGTAAATTTTTAAAATATAATTCTTATAAAAAAAAATAAGTAAATAGGTATAATAAAAGTTTTAAATTTTTTAAAATATATAAATTTATTTAGCTAATAAGCAAAAAATATGAAAGACTATATTTGTTAAGAAAAATTCCAACTAATCAAATAAGCAAAACTAATTAAAATTATATATTTTTAGTTGTAAATCAAAAGTAATAAGTCAATTTTAAACTTCTATTCAAACAAAACCTAGATTTTATCTATTACACAGATTGAATGTACAAAATTAATTAGTATTGAAATAGAAAGAAAAAAAGTAAATATAAGTGTTCAATATGAGTTTTTATATGATCGGTATATTTAATATGGTATTTTATATAACAATTATAAACATGTAAAAAAAAACAATTATGATATTTTGTTTCTAAGCTCAAATATTATGTCAGGGTGAACAAATAATTATTAATAATTAAATATTAAAAAATCTAATAAATTAAATTAGCAAAACTAAATTAAAAAATATATATATTTTTAGCAATAAATCAAAAGACAATAAGTCAATTTTAAACATCTATTAAAACAAAACCTAAATTTTTTGTATTACACATATTGAATGTACAAAATTAATTAATCTTAAAATAAAAAGGAAAAATGTAAGCCTAAGTAGTGAATATGAATTTTTTATGACGTATAATATTTAATATGATATTTTATTTAACAATTATAAACATAAAAAAATAAAAAAAATCAATTATGATATTTTGTTTTTAAGCTCAAACATCATGATAGCATAAACAAATAATTATAAATAATTATAATATTTTTTCACATGATTTATTATTTCGAAATACTAATCAAGTGTAAAAGTAATAATATAAAAATTAATAATAAATAAAAGGATAAAAATGGAACTTACCAACTAGCTAATAGACAAAATTGTAATTTTACTATAGAACAAGCCGCGGCACTTCCCGCTTTTTATGTAGGTAAGATAAGATAAGATGTACAAAAGTTCTCTATAGCAGTAATAGAAGAACTGCGAAGTTGGATCAAGAAAATGAGGACGGCGGAGCTGGTGTTCATCCCCGCGCTGGGCATGGGACACCTGGTCTCGACGGTGGAGATCGCCAAGCTCCTTGTCGGCCGAGACGACCGGTTGTCCATCACAGTCCTCATCATGAGGCTTCCAATTGAGTCCAACATCATCTCCTCCACCACCCAAACCCTCTCATCCCCTCACCAACGCTTACGCTTCCTCTACCTCCCTCAAGACGATTCCGCCGCCGAGCTCCTTTCCAAACCCGAGACCTTCATGTCAAGATTTGTCGACCAGAACAAGCGCCACGTTAGAGACATCGTGTCTGAGATGATCGCCGGTGGGTCCGAGTCGACTCGGCTCGCCGGATTCGTCATCGACATGTTCTGCTCCCCGATGGTGGAGGTGGCCAACGAGTTCGGAGTCCCGACCTACGTTTTCTTCACGTCCGGCGCCGCTTTTCTCGGCCTCATGTTCCATCTCCAGACGCTCAGGGACGACCACAACCAAGATGTTACTGAGTTCAAAGACTCGGACGCTGAATTGCTCGTCCCAGCTTTTGTCAATCCTTTCCCAGCTAAGGCCCTTCCTTCCGTGGTGCTGGAAAAGGAAGGCGGGTCCACTTTTTTCTTAAACATCGCCAAGAAGTTGAGAGAAACTAAGGGGATTATCGTCAACACATTCGAAGAGCTAGAATTCCATGCTCTCAATTCCCTTTCTAATGACGATAAGATCCCGAAAGTCTTCCCCGTGGGACCCGTTCTCAACCTCGACGCCGGATTTAACGACGGCCGGAACCACCAATCAGAAGGGATCACGAGGTGGTTGGACAACCAGCCTGCGTCGTCGGTGCTGTTTCTGTGTTTCGGGAGCAAGGGAAGCTTTGGCGGAGAACAGGTGAAGGAAATAGCGGTTGCGCTGGAGCGAAGCGGCCACCGTTTCTTGTGGTCGCTGCGGCGGCCTCCGCCGAAGGGAAAGGTAGAGTTCCCCGGCGAGTACGAGGACCCGAACGAAATCCTGCCGGAAGGGTTCTTGGAACGGACGGTGGAGATGGGGAAAGTGATCGGATGGGCGCCGCAGGTGGCGGTTCTGTCCCATCCGGCCGTGGGAGGGTTCGTGTCGCACTGCGGGTGGAACTCCACGTTGGAGAGCTTATGGTGCGGAGTGCCCGTGGCGACGTGGCCGATGTTCGCAGAACAACAAGGGAATGCTTTTCAGATGGTGAAGGAATTTGTGCTGGCGGTGGAAATAAAGCTGGATTACAGGAGGGATTTGAAGACGGAGAGTAACGTTATAGTGACGGCGGAGGAGATAGAAGGTGGAATAAGGCGGCTGATGGACGGCGGCGATACAGGTAGTGAAATAAGGAAGAAGGTGAAGGAGATGAGCGAGAAGAGCAGGATTGCGGTGATGGAGGGTGGCTCATCCTATAATTCCCTTGGACGCTTGATTGAAGATTTCATTTCATGAACAGCAGCACTTCATAAATAATTTGTAGTTATATTACTAATGCGATGCTCAAAATGTAGTCTTTATATTATTTTATTTGCTTTTGTTATTTATTTTTAAATATCATATTTAGAATGTCATATTATGTACGTACTTACATATCGTCAAAATCGCTAAAGTTTATGAAGTGTAGTTTATAGTTTGAGGAAAAATATAATGATCATTCTAATGATTTTAGAAAAGCTATGCACTAAGAAAGGGAAAATTATTAGATTTTTTTATAGTATTATGTAAGTAATATTATTTAATACTTTTAAAAAATAAATAATTATAATTTACACAATATAAGTTAATATTTGTCTTCTAATCACCTAATAAAATAGAGTAATCATAATTTTACCATAAAATTTGCTATCAATTTATTAGTTGGAATGACTATTTAAACTTGTCACATGATATTTTTGGAGTACCGAATAATTACTACTAAGAAAGTTATTAAGAATTTATCTCAAATTTAGAATTAACTATCTCGACCACGGCCACGATCTCGACCACGGCTTCGTCCAACCACGATCTCGGCCATGACCTCGTCCTCTCCGCGTAGACATCGCGTCTATATGAAAGGAACACGAAACATAAGATGCAGCACATCGCATTAACATAAACATTAACCACATAATTATGCTAACACTTAGCCATATACGGTCATGCAAACACGTCTCACATACCGAGAAGAACTGACAAGAGTGACGTGTCAATTTGGATAACCTACTTAGATTCTTTGTCAGAAACGACGTCGGCCAAACGCAATTCTAACTTAGCTTCCAAGTTTATTAATCCAAACGCCCAAAGGCAATATTAATCAATCCTAAGGTTTAGCCTTCATGCTCATATATGCACAAGATTTTCATGCTCAACAAACTATCATGCTTATGTTATCAAAACATCTAAACACATACAGTCAAGCACACACAATCAACCTCACAAGGTGATGCACCATTTTTTCACGGTTCTTAGGTATTCGAATCCAGAGCTCTGATACCATTTGTAACGACCCAAACTCGGGGTCTCACTCTCAAGATAAGAAGTCAAACATGCATTAAATATATCGCCCTCAGGCTGACAATACATGGTTCTAACACCATAAACATGTAATACATTACATGATCCAAAAAGAACAAAAAGGACGACTACAGATCTTTCGCCCCATCCAGTTCCCTCCTAATCAACCTACACGATCATATGCACCTAAAAAATATTTTCAAATCTCACGCCGTGAGCTAAAGTTCAGCAAAAATTAGATAAATATGTAATAAAAACTAAATATACTAGTAAAAAAATATGAAAGTTACGACTCTCCAGAGCCACAAAAAGGTTTTACATGATCAAAACAAAACGCGAAAAGATATGAAACTTTTCGACTCACACGAGCCTCGAAAATAATTTTCATATAAGTTTTCAATGATTCACATGCAATCCATGTAATGCAACTTCTCGAGCTTTCACCAAATGATCGCAGCCCCATCTAATGCACATTCTCGGGTTTTCACCAAAGGACCACAGCCCCATCTAATGCATCTTCTCGGACTTTCACCGAAGGACCACCACCCTATCTAATGTATCGTCAACCAAAGTTAACATTCATCCAACCATGAACAAATATCATGTTTCACATGCAACCCACAAAACACATGCAACACATGCAACCCGTGCAACTCACGCACCACACACAACACGCGCAACACACACAACACATACAACCCGGAACCACATATTCGCCCCTTATTATGCATGAATAAAATCATAGTTTTACTGCGCAAAATCATTTACAAACACCACGTCTTACAAAATCACGTCATCCCCGAAGAATGACAACAAAACAAAAACAACCCCCAAGGCCTCATCACGACCAGCAAAAAAGAAAGAAAAATACCCCTACAAGAGTTCAGTAGAACTAAACACCACCATTCAGTCAACTAAAAAGCTACTGGAATCTCAAGAAAATTTCAGTGTCCTAGGTCAGTCGACTGAACTACTCACTTCAGTCGACTGAACCACCTCACTGTCCATTCAGTCGACAGAACTCCCCACTTCAATCGACGGAATGTCAAAAAAAAATAAACACTAGCCGACGAAAAAAAGCTTCACAGCCCCAAATCGAACCAAACAAACTCGCTTTTTGAAAACCACGGACATACACGAGCCCACAACCTCGAAAAAAACCAAAAAAACACTTTTAAAAACCCCTTTTGTCCAACCAAACCTGTTTCAAGAACAAAACCCAACATTTTCGATCATAAAATAACTTTTCATGCATTTATAAATGGTAAAAACACATACAATTCTACGTAGTACCCCTTTAAGATATGAGAGTCTATGATCCTACATCATTGAGTTAAAAACTCGACGCATCAAACTCCTTAAAAAAACAAACTTCGTCGAAACAAAACTTCGTCCAGATGAGTGCGAAGCCCTCAACAAGGATAACAAGGATCCGCTATCCGCTCGTCAAAAATCAAATCCAAACCCAAAAAAAATCTAGAGAGAGTGTGGAGGTTTTGGTTTCAGAAAAGAAATATCTTAGCTCACAAGTTTCAAAATCTATAAATATCTAACCAAGGGTTGATATTTATAGGGTCCATAGAATTTTTTTTTGTTTTTTTTGGAACCACAATGCCCAACAACTCTGAAAATCAACCCATCATGCATTTTTAAGATCGAACATACATTAAAACACAGATAAACATGCTATTCCAATAGGGTTAAAATAGAAATTAACATGCCAAAAAATACCGCGAAATTAAAACAGGTTAAGGTCTCACAGCGTAAGTCATTTTACAGTGGTGGAGCTAGTGACGGTGATGGAGGCGATAGCGGCAACATAGGGGATTTAAGGGTTCGGGGTTTAGGTTCCAGGAACATGGGTCTAGGGTTCTAAGAATCCAAGGTCAAAGGTCAGGGTCAGGGGTCCCAAGTCGGGGTTAAGGGCCATGGATCTGCGAGTCCTGGGTTTGGGACAGGAGTTGGGGGTTGGAAATTTGGGTTCAGGTCCAAGCTTGGGGTTTAGGGTTTGGAGTTTGGGGTCAGGATCAGGCGTCGAGGGTCTAGGGTTGGGGTCAAGGGCCCGGAGTTAGGGTTAAGGGTTGTGGGTTCATGGGGTCAGGGTTTAGGATTGGGGTTCATGGGTCGAGGGTCGAGGGTCATCGCCACCACCGCCGTTATTGCTTCCACCACCACCACCACTACTGCCACTAATTCTGAAGCTATCACATCTACTAGCACTATCATTTTTAAAGTCGCAACCAAACATATAAAAAAATATATTCTACTGAAAATATTTTCAATGGAAACAAATGAAGCTTTAATTTCCTGTTGAAATACATTTATAAGCCAGAGGGAAAAGAAAGGTTGGGGTGCTATGGGGTCTTTTTTGCTTTTCTCATACCATTGTACATGTAACATACTACTAGAAAAATAGAAAAAAATTTCTTACATTAATCAGTCCGAAAATTAGGTGCAACTATATCACACGCTCATATTTCTACAATCTCAAAATGTATTTACTGAAATGATGCTTTAGATCTATTGGCATCCCATTTTGTACCGCTTGTCAAAAATTTTCATGACATAAGAAATTAACAATATTTAATTTCTTTTCATGATCACACAAGGAAAAATCAAGATGATTCAGCTGGGAGGACCCATATCAGAGCTTCTAACTACAACAATCTCACAAAAATTAGAGAAAACCATGCTAAGATCATCAACATCCGACGATAGAAAATGGCAATGTCTGACCTGACGCGCATGTGACCGGTAAATCGACTCTTGAAATAATCAATGGTAAGATCGAGGTAATGTTTGTCACATCCCAAATTTGGAAGCATGATCGGCCGTGAATTACGGACCTTGGCCTAATAGCCACGAAAGCCTAAAAATTAAAAATTACTCTACGAACTAAAATTTTTTACCTGTTACATTTTTTAATAAAACGATGATTTAAATTATAAACAATATATGTGAGACACAAACCGCCAACTATAATAACTAATCATATACAAGTCAACTAAAATTCAGTAAGTTGACTAAAATTTATTTTTATTCAATATTTTATATTAATAAAATCAAGATTATTACCTACCTCAATCAAGGTCTGAATGATAACACACTAAAATATTGTTAGAATAATAGATTGATTATTACAATATTAGATTGATTTTATTCTGATTTGATTTTATTCTCTATATTTATTGTATTTCCTTTCTTGTTTATCCCTATTCGCCTATTTATAGGTCATATATTGTATAGTTTCAATATATAGAAAATATACAGTTATTTTTCCTTCTCAATTTCTTCATGGTATCAAAGCCACATTCTTGTGGCTTGTAGTACTCTCCGCCGCCGTCTGTCGCTTCCGCCGTCATCTGCCGTCTGATTGCTTCGGCCCTAGACCTACCAGATTTGGCCTCCCCTCGTGCCGTCAACGCCACAGTTGGTATCTCCTGTCGCGGCCATCGACGGTGGTCCTTCCCTCACGCCACAGTCGGCGTCTCCACTAATCGCTGAAGTCGCCACAGTCGCCGCCGAAGTAGCCACCGCCGCACCAGGTCGTTGCCCCTGCCCTCTCGCGTCACGTCGCTACCGTTTGCCTCCATCGCCTCCATCGCCTCAGGCCATCGCCGACACCATCTCGGGACACGGCGCCGTCGTCCGCTTCCTCCCATCGTCGCCGCCGTCGTGTGACTCGCGTCGCCGCTGCTGCCGTCGCGTGACTCGCGTCACCGTCGCCACTGCTTGCTCCCGTCCATCTTCAAGCCTGAGGTGCTTGATCTAGCAGAAGAAGATCTCTCCGGCGCCGTATCCATCGGACTTGGGTTATACCCATGTTTCTGAACCATGGATGTGCTGCGAGAAACACACAGGTTTCTCCAATGGAGAAGAAGACTTGGGTTTTTATCCTATGTGGTTTTGTGAGCAATATTTACGTGCACCCCTCTCTCTCTCCCTTCATAGATCGGCGAGCACAGATCTGCAACCTAATCTTTTATTAATTTATTTATTTAGATATTTATTTATTTATTAAAAAAAATATCTCAATCAGCATCGACTCTCGATTCCATTGTCCGTCTTATTGATATTATATTGGATGGATCCAATTATAGTATCTGGGCTCAGAATATGGAGGTTTTGTTGAAAGGCCGTCGACTATGGCGCTATGTGACTAGAGCCATTCCTGAACCCGTACAGACCAGCAGCGAGACGAAAGAGGCATTTGCAACTCGTCTAGAAGACTGGGACAGT